>PVIC010002957.1:0-72746 GCA_004025085.1 Thryonomys swinderianus
CCACCACGCCCGGCACTGTGGTATGTGGTATTGATGGCTGGTGGGTGTGAGTCACCACACCCAACATTGTATGTGGTTACGGGGCGGGGGATGGGGGTCGAACTCAGGACCTTGCACTTGTGAACCACTGGGCTAAATCTCCAGCCCTCCTATACTTCTTACTGTTTTTTTTTTTTTTTGACAGGGTCTTGCTTTGTAGCTCAGCTGGCCCTGAGCTCACTCTGTAGCCCAAGCAAGCCTCAGACTCACAGCAAACCTCCTGCCTCTGCCTCCCTGAGTACTGAGATTATAGGTGTGAGCCACCACGTCCAACATGGTGGTATGTGGTACTGATTGCTGGTGGGTGTGGGCCACCATGCCCAGCATTGTGGTATGTGGTATCAGGATCGAACCTGGGACCTTGTGCTTGCGAGATGGATGCCAGAACCACTGAGTGAAATCCTGACTCTTCCTATACTTCCTACAGCTGGATTCACAGCCCAACACCTAAACCAGTTCTGCCAAAGTTGCCACCGGCAGTGTATCTGACAGCCGTTAACTGATTCTGTTGTGGGTAAATTGAGAATAGCCAAAAACATGCCTTCTCAGACTAGAAGAACTTACTGGGAAAGAAATCTGAAAAACAGGACTTTGCTCCAGTCCCTTAGAAAACACTGCATTCTGGAATGACTGGATCCTCAGGCTACATCACGCACAAACACAGAGAGAGCTCCCAGCTGTACTGCCGAACCAGGGCCCGGTTCTCTTACTTTGACCCCGTGTTCCTTAAGTGTACAATCTATTATTATTCCAGGGATCAACTTCTGATGTTTCCGAGTTGACTCAACAATAACCCGAGTGAGGACCACGCTGTGCTTTTCCTGTACATTAATTGCCACGCAGCGGAATCTTCAGTGAATTACTCTTTCGTATCCGTCTGTGATGCCTTCTTAAAAGGCACAAGCAAGGAACAGTCCCGGAACCACGTGGCTATAATCTCTGAGTAACAGAGCTGAGGGGAGCCTTGCGGGGCTTCATCGGCCCTTCCCACTTCCCACCGAGAGAAGCTGGAGCCGGAGCGAGTCCCAGCCGCGGGAGCCTGGAGGGCGGCATGCTGCCCCCACGGCCGCTCTCCCGGGCTGTCCGACGACCCACGTTCTCCGGCGTCTGCTCCAGGTCCCCGGGAAACACGAAGGCAGAACATCTGTAAGCGCCAGGGACTGTCGCCTAAGGTACCCCTGCTTTGTGTGTGTCCTCCAGAGAATCATCCAGAACATCACAGTCAGGGAGCAGTTCTGAACATGAAGCGTTTGCAACGTGCTGCCAGGCGGTGGCTGACATTTTAAAATGTGTAAGTTTCTAGGTTGATCTAACCACAACTTTCCTAAACTACTACTACATTAATGGGCATTTACAACACCCGGGAGTATTTCTAGATTTAACAAGAACAAGCAAGGGGGAGGAAGTGCTTTTCATCATGCCTCTAGGAAGTGATTTGAAAGTGCTTTCAGAGAAAGTACATGTCTGCGTGTGTATCTTGGAACGTGGCAGAGAATACAAGGCTTGCACACAGGTGCGTATATTATACTAAATATGTGCCACTCTACATATTATCTAAACATCTCTATCTTCTTTTTTTCTTTTGAGATAGGGTCTTGCTGTGTAGTTCAGGCTGGCCCTGAGCTCACTATATAGCCCAGGCAAACCTGGAGTCACCATGCCCGGTATTATTATATGTGGTCACCAGGATCAAACTGGGACCTTGCGCTTGCTAGGCAGGCACTGGAACCACTGAGCTAAATTTCTGGCCCAATTTGTTATTTTAGTAGAGCATATAAACTGGCATCCAGGTCAAGTAATCCTAAGTAATTTATATATATAAAATAAGATTATATATATTTATATATTTATTATTTGTATATATTTATATATTGCACATATAAATTTATAATTATATTAAATATATATTAATAAATAGTATATATTTAATAATTATAATAAATTATATATTTAATAATTACAATAAACCATATATTTAATGAATATTAATAATTATAAATATATTAAATATATAAATTTATAATTTAAAATATAAAAATATATAAATTATATGTATTTATATAAAATCAAAATCATCACTTTTGTTGGTGCGAGTATGGAGTTCTTTAGTCACCTACGCTCTCTTGACTTCATTTTTCCAACTTATTAAAAAAAAGCCAGGGGAAATGCTACTTATGCATAAAACACTTTGAGCTCTCCAGATGAAAGCCTGCATATTCAAGTGTGATGTGTATTTATTGCCTCCGCTCTGATGAAAAGTGGCAGCCTTCTGTTTGAAATGGGATTAGAAATTCTGACTATAACGGAGAAGAGGGAAGCACAAATGAGTAACAAGCAGTCAAAATAAATAAATGTGAAAAGAAGGAGAGCACTCCTTTTACAAAAGGAACACCAGTTGTGAAACTTGTGGTTTAATTTGGTATGCTTTCCACTTTCAAAAAATTGGGCTCGACTGCATGTATAACGAGCTACAAGCAGAAGGTACATTCAGTAGTACATGAATAAAAAATGACCTTTTCATTTGCTCTTCTGTAGCTTGGCATTCCTATATTATTAAAATATAATGTGTTAAAGATTAAGTAAGCATATTAGCATACAGACATCATGCTTCTGTGGCCATAGATATGAGGGCTATATAACTTTAAGCTAGAAATTCATCTATATAAAATTCCTATTTTTAATAGTAAAAATACTGTACCAATTTTAAAAATAAACTTTTAACACCAATTAAAGTCAATTATTCTATTAGGGATGGAAAAGAAAGCAGTAAGGAAGATCTCTCTCAAGAGAGACACAGATAATAACCCCCAACTGGGGTGGTGGGAGTGAGCTGAATTCCAAGTACAAGAAGCATACTGAATACGTAAACTCCCTGACCAAATGAAATGGGATGTTCTCAATCTAGGAATTAAAATATTAAAGCAATTTTCATAGTAATATTTTCAGAATTGGCCATTTACTAAATATTTTCTCATGCTTAATACTTTCTGTAATGTATTTTATTATTTTAACATGTAATAAATATATAAAGCATTAAAAATGCATAAGAAATAATTGTAAAAAAATCAACATAAAACTATCAAATTCCAAAATATAGGGCTTTTGTCTACTTCATTATTAGGCAATCAATACAGATTCACAGAAGAAAATTAAGAGCCCAGGAAAGTGAAAAGCTGAACAGAATTGTCATAAAAGTCTCATGTAACCACTGGTGACTTATCATTCATTTCTTTTCACCGTTTTTCAGTAAGTAGCTTCCCTTTAATGCAATCATTTTCTTTCCTGTATCTCATATACTTTTGGAGACACAATGTTACATCATGCTCTTTTCAATTCACATGTAAAGAAGCATTTTACACCTGGAGCGTATGTTTTTATTTAAAATTCACTGGGTTTTATTTTCCCCCCTTTTCAAAAACTGCCTTAATGTCTCACAGCAGAAAGCTGACCAAAGGGGAGGAACAGCTGAATCTGGCACTTGGTTGTTTGTGCTAAACATTCTCTGAGTTTGAGAAATGAGGATGAGGCTCATATTTGGCGCCCTCGGAGAAAAGGAAATATCTTAGTGCCATAGTTTCTAACCACAGAGAAGGACCAGAATTTCACATAGTCAACTACTAAGAATTTGGCCTCATTATCTCAGTGACAGATCAGAGGTGGGACTCAGTACCAAATAAAAACTAGCTAGCAGTCTTATGTCAAATTATATTTCAGAGATTGAAAAGGTCAATTTCTCTCTGCTGCGATTCTCTACCTTGGGACCCTTAGCTTAGCACCCTTCTGCATGCAAAAAGCCCAATCTCTGAACTCTTCCTCCTCCTTTTTAAGACAGGGTCTCGCTTTATAGTTCAGGCTGTCCTGAGCTCACTATGTAGCCCAGGCAAGCCTGGAACTCAGCAATCCTCCTGCCTCTGCCTCCCGAGTGCTGGGATGACAGGCGTGAGCCGCCACGCCCGGCACTGAACTATTATTCTTACTACTCCGTATTTACAACTGGAAGATCTATATATATGACCTGTGATACATACAGACAGAAAGAATACATACAGCAGGAAATTTCTTTATACATACATTCATTAAAATGAATAAAGTCTTCCTTGTATTTTAAAAATTAGATAAGATGGAAATGATATAAAAAGACACCCTAAATTGAAAGTGTGAGAGGGAAAAGCAAACCTTTACTGTTAAAATTATATAAATGCAAAACACACATTTATAAAAAACATGGCTCTGCCGGGTGAGGTGGCTCATGCCTGTCATCCCAGCACTCGGGAGGCAGAGGCAGGAGGATTGCTGAGTTCGAGGCTTGCCTGGGCTACATAGTGAGCTCAGGGCCAGCCTGAACTACAAAGTGAGACCCTGTCTCAAAAAACAAAACAAACAAAAAAAAAATGGCTTTTCTCTTTTCTCTGTTATTCCCCATATGAAAAAACAACAGTGACTTGTTTCAAGAACACTTTTCTATGAATAAAATTTATCATTTACTGATGTATTATTTCTCAATTTATTTTTCATATTATCTCAGAGATAAATGGCAATAACAAAGACACATTAAAATGACACTAAACTGCTTTTTATAGTTTTAATTATTTTTCTTTTTTGGTAATAAAAATGATGGGGTATGTGTGCATGTGTTATATATTGAGAAGCAATAATACTGTTTAAATATTCATAATTGTGGGGGATAACTTCCACTTGATATTTTGCAAATAAAACAGAATGCATCTGGCCTCTTAATATGATGGCCTCTGATTAATATGTATAGCTGGCATACCTATATTTATGCCACTCAATCACTTATTGTGCTTTTTAATCTATTCTGAATCACTCCGCATAGAGATAATTTCCATTTATTAGTCCATAAAGTTTTGCTTTCTGAGAAATAATTTTGTGATCTGTAATGCAGACGAAGAGTACTCATTTTTCCATGTCTCTTGGGTTTAAATCTTATCAAAGCTGGAAGCGGGCATCGTTCGCCGCCCGCCGGGGTCTCCTTTACCTTGGTCTCAGTCTACGAGATAAAGAGCGCTGACATGGGGCGGGGACCTAAGGCAGCAGAGCCCTCGGGTCGGGAGGCACGGCGGGTGCGCCCGCTGGGCCCGCGCGCAGAGGCGTCGTGACGGTGCCGGGCGGCGACGTGGCAGGGTCTGTGGAGGACGGCACTTCAGCTGGGTCGACGGCTCCAGAGCCCAGCCCTCACCCATGTGCTCCAGAAGGGATCTGTTCTTGCAGAAAAAGTGACAATGACTCTTGAAAATCAAACTCCCGCGTAATGCTAATGTATTAATTTAGAGGCCTGAGCCGCACGGCTGACCGTGTCGGGTTACTGCGTGCTCATCCACTCCAAAATTACAGCGCAGGCTTCATGTGACGGGTGGAGTTAAACCTGAAGGACTTGGTGATTTTAGCTCCAGCTCCTGGGCTAAACAGTTCACAGCTTTTATACACATGCCTCGCTACCCTGGTTCCCATCGGAGGCACTGTGTTTGAGTCTTTACCTTTTCAACTTAATTTCAGGCACGTTTTAAAAATTTTTAGATAAACACTATAAGAGCTGTGACAGTAAAGTAGTAAGAATGAAGTCTATCACTGTGGCCCTGCTATCCCTAGACCTTTATTTTCCTCTCTACAGGCTACCTTCTTAGCAATTTTGGAATAGCTTTCCAGATATAACTTATAAATCTGCAAATAGACCATGTATGCACACAAGTGAGTAGGATACACATGAATGTAGCTTAGATATGCATAAACACATGTATAAAATTTGCTTCTCTATAAATAATAGTGTGGCATACATGGGGTTTCTACATTTTACCTTTTAACTTTCCATACACGCCAGTTTTTAGCTTATGAACCAAGAGTGTACACAGCAGTGCAGTGCATGCTTCTCACGTGGAAGCTCTGGCTTTGGTCCTTAGCTTCAAGGGTGTGCTGTTCTCAGGATGTAGAAATGACAGATGCGGGAGATGAGATCCTCACATCATCTCGCACGCGAGAGTTTTTGTGTTAGGTGAATAACCAGAAGTGGAATTTCACGTGAAAGACACATACATTCTTTCAAACCTGGAGACTATTTTCAAGTTGCTCTTTGTATTTTACAAGGTTAAAAACTTGGAATTCAAAAACAAAACATAATAATTAACGTCTTCTATGGTGTGACTATAGAATGATTAACTATGGACTTATACAGAAGAGGAGGACAAGTCAAAATTAATATATTCTGTGTCTAGTTACTGTCTTATTCTGAAAGCTAATAATTCAAGGAATATGAGGGATTATAGAAATATAACCATCAATCACATGGAGTACTGCCAAATAGATGAGAAAAAAAAGGAAAAAACTGGACTCAACACATAAAAACATTGCTGAGCATTGAGAGGGTTCTCTGTGGCAGGTGCAGTGATTCAGAGCTTTACGTTACTCCAGAGGCTGGGCAAATGGGGTGCTTGAAGCCACAAGTTCAAGTCTGGTCTGGGCAACAGAAAAACCCATTTGACAAACAAGTAAGTAAATAAGCAACAGATTAACAAATAAACAAAAGGGTCCCCCCCCCCTACTCTGTACCCTGGAGTTCAAGGATAAAATCTCTGGCTAACTCTGAAGTAAGAAATGAAAGAAAGTAAGGAAGATAATTGAGAAGAATGAAATAAAACAACCAGGATTATCTAAGTTAGAAACCATAAACTTTGTAAAAGGATCTCAGATCAAAAAAAGGAGACTGGTCAAAGGAACTCCACTAGTACTTAAGCTGCACAGAGATAGCGAACTGCTGAAGTTTAGGTATCTAGTCTTCCACAAACCCCTTTCTCTCCTGGTAAAAATTTCTCCAAATGTTAAGAAGTTGAAGACCAGAAGAAAAAGTGGGTAAATCTAGGTTTTAAAAAGGGCTCCTAAGACAAAATATTGTTACTAAGGACAAAAGAGACTTGAGATCAATTATAAAAAAGATTATGATATCTAAAAATCTTTCATAATCTTCTAACTATAGTATTTTTATCCGTGTCAAAATACAGAATGAAGGAAAAAAACATCCAAGATACATTAACAATTAACACCAATTTATAAAACATGAAAAGCAAATTATTGCTTATATTTGAAGTCCTTTTGAATGCAAACATTTGGGGTATGTACTTCTTAAGCACTACATATAATGTCATTGCCTTATCTCAATTTTATTTTATTTATTTATTTTTTTTAGTAGGAAAATTTTAGAGAGAAAGCTTCTGCCTTAAGAGAGACAGAAGGGGGAACCCAAAAAGTGGGTAACCCCAACCTTATCTCAATTTTAGAGGGTTGATTGTAATTATAATTTTAATGCTAAAGTAACTTCAAAGAAGTTATACAATTCTTTTTTTGTTTTGTTTTGTTTTGAGACAGGGTCTCCCTTTGTAGTTCAGGCTGGCCCTGAGCTCACTATGTAGCCCAGGCATACCTTGAACTCAGCAATCCTCCTGCTTCTGCCTCCAAATTCTGGGATTATAGGTGTGAGCCATCACACCCAGCACTGTGGTATGTGGTATTGATGGCTGGTAGGCATGAGTCACCATGCCCAGTGTGTGGTGACCGGGGATTGAACTAGGGCCGTTGTGCTTGCTAGGCAGACACCGGAACCACTGAGCTAAATCTCCGGCCCAGAAGTTATCTAATTCTTGAGAACCTAAAACCAGCTCTTTTGCTCATATATGAATATTCTTTTTTCTTTTTTCTTTTTTGAGACAGGGTCTGCTTTGTAGTTCAGGCTGGCCCTGAGCTCACTATGTACTCCAGGCAAGCCTGGAACTCAGCAATCCTCCTGCCTCTGCCTCCCAAGTGCTGGGATTACAGGCTTGAGACACCATGCCTGGCACTGTGGTATGTGGTATTGATTGCTGGTGAGCATGAGTCACCACACCCAGCTTTGTATGTGTTTACTGGGGACCAAACTCAGGACCTGGCACTTGCGAGGCAGGTGCAGGAACCACTGAGCTAAATCTCCGGCCCATGAATATTCTTAAATAAAAATCTATAAATCGGGTTAAGGTATACCACTTCAATTTAAAATTTGAGGATAGTGCTAAGGTTCTAAAATATTTTTCCTGATGCATAATTTTGGAAGGAAAGTATAATTTTCCTCTATTATTTTATTTTTTGTACAAATTTATATGGTTTCATGAAGTTATCACTTTTTATTATATTCATGTTTACTATAAGTATGATTTAAGAATTTCTCATTTAGTTTCTCAAGTTTTCAAAGCACAATAGACACATCATTAAAATATAACTCTGTGATTGGAATAAAAATTAATGTGGCAAATATATGAAATTAAAACATTTGTATATTGAATGTAAGCAATGAGCATTTAAGTATAAATTAAACTAAAATATATTCTACAAGTAACATTTTCTGAAAAATAATTGAATCTATTTCTGTATTATAATAAAGTAGGGTCACAGTATCTTACAACCCTAACCCTACATTGTATTTTAAATAAAGGGCCTAAGATACATACTTTAGGATGTATTTTATATTTGCTCAATGAACATTCTAAAAGAGAAGTGATGAATGTCATCAACAATTTATAACAAATTCATTACATGACAATATGGATTTTTAGAGCATTAACAATGTGTGATATTGAGTCATGTGAAACAGCCTTCATGTATAACATACTGCTTTATTGTGATGAATACAGTGTTTTTTATATTTCTTCTGGAAACAACACCATTTTATTACTTTTAGTAAGAACAGGACCTCATAAATAGTATGCATTCAAAAACAATGTATGACAGCACTCGGGAGGCAGAGACAGGAGGATTGCTGAGTTCGTGGTGGCTTGCCTGGGCACCATAGTGAGCTCAGGGCCAGCCTGAACTACAAAGCGAGACCCTGTCTCAAAAAAGCAAAAAAAAAAAAAAAAAAAAAAAACAATGTATGACAATCCCATAGTAAACACTCCTGCAGGGTTACAATGAGAAAAATTACTCTTATAAGTGATTGAAAAAAAAATTTAAAGAAATAATGCAATTTTTTAGAAAGTCAGTTTCTACAGTCTGCAAACCGAGGGCTTCTGGACTGGCTGGGCTTCTTCTAAAGTACAGGAGAAGTCTCAGCAGTTATTCACACGGTCAAACGTATTCATAAATTCTTATATTTTAACTAGTATAAGGATGACTTTAGAGTTTCTTTCAAATTTGTAATTTTGCTTTATCTCTTAGGCAGTAGAAGGCAAGGTATAAAAGTGATAGGTCCGCCCTAAAAAACTGGGACCTGTTCTTCCCTATTTTTCCATTACAGTAAGTACATGTTTAAGAGAGAATTGAAATGAACTAAGATTTGAACAGGCAACAGAAATTCAGTGTACATTAGTAAGTACCTCCATTTGCAGACAAATAAAAATACAGTCAGTTGTAAGTTATGTATTAAGCACATTATTTTAAAGAACAGTTTATAATCTAACAACAAAATTATGTGGTGAAATCTCAATTTTACATCAGCACATTTTCTCCACTTTCAATTTTCTTTTTTGGTAATCATGCTTGGACAGTTACTGACAGTTAACAGTTGCTCTAGTACATTTTTTAAAACATTATGTGTTGACATTTCACATTTACTCATATTTTCAGATAGCCTAAGGCAGTAGAAAATAATAGACCTTTGATATCACTGTTTAAATTCTTTACATTTTATTCATCATGTGAATATATCACAAAGTCGTTGATTTTTGCCTAACACACTGCTTTTAAAATGTGCATTAATTAAGATGCACATATAACATTCAATTTTCAGTTAAATATTTTGACATACTTATTCTACTAGAATATCAAAAGTCAATTATCATGAAAGTACCATGAAACACTTTGAGTCAAAGATGTTTTTGTTACAGCAAGCCAAAAAAAAGTTCTTGTTACATCAATAAAATATAAATACTCCTAATTGCTAACAGACTTTTTCTGACAAGTATTGGCCTAAATGAATGTTTAATGCATATACTGAGCAATCGATGCCTGGAAAATAGCGTTTACTGTGGAAATACTGACACAGTTGAAAACAAAAAGTTAGAAAAAAATATCGAACTTGTATCATGGTGCTAATGAGAAGAATACAATTACCTTGGCATAGGAATGATGTGAAAATACACTAAGAAACAGCTGACTCCTCTGAAAAGAAAATCCTCAAGTAATGCTGTGAAAGCCAGTACCTGAAGTTGTATGATGTGTATATGCATGCACAGACATGTACGTTTACACACACATGCACACACAGAGAGGTTATGAAGAAATAGTTTGTCCCTTTTTATAAGATATTTCGCATCCTGAGGGTAAAGTCAAGAGAAAGAAGAAAAACTACACAGAGAACATGTCCTAAAATTTACAACTGAATCATGTTTACTGCAGCTAAAACATTTATTTGCTTTATTCATCTATGTTATGTTACAACTACATTCCATAAATGAGTTTGTACTTTAAGAAGTAAACAGTAGTCATGTAGCTCAGTGATACAGTGGTTCATTTTGAGCATAAGTACATTAAAGATGTACCTTTTAAAAGTTGAAGATAATTTGAATTGAAATGAATTCTAAATGAATTCATCTAAATGAATGCTAAGTACATGCAAGAAAACAATAAGGAAAATCTTTAAAATTTTAGAAGGAAACAATTTTAAAGGATAATCCTGTTAGCTCTTTTAGTATGTTTTCATGTTTATACCTCTTAAGAACAATAGGCATGATAGAAAATAACGCCTTGTAGATAAAAGTCCCAAAGAAAATTATTCTTAGTACAAAGCAAGATTCAATAACCTGTAAGTGAGGAATCACAAAGGTTCACTGGCTGCAGACCCATTGAGGAAAAGAAGAATACTCTCTCCCCCTTACGCTGATTACCACTGGCCCAGCTGTTTCACTTTTCTTGATTTCAGAGGAAGTCACGCCCCACACAGCTGGAGGAAAAAGTGAGAGCTGACTACTTCTTACATAAATACACACAATATATAATTTCACAACCTTTCTCGAGTAAATGCCTGAAACCAAGTCTATAGTGCTAATAAGATAATTTTTCATTTTATATTCTAGATAACTACCTATAATTATTTAAGCTATACAGTATGTCAGTGGTCAAATAATAAAACTAATATGCAGCAATAGTCTTACAAAGAAAATTAGTTATCTAAGCTAGCGATTCTTCTTCCATTGCTATCTGAAGATATTTCTTTGCATAAATGGCATATATTTGAAATTAAAATATGATGCATTAAAACAGCAGGTTAAATAGAAGTACTTTGTCATGTAACATATTTGTAAATGAATCTGTCAGTGTTAGATCTCATAAATTAATGTGCTCACTATGTCATTGTATTATATCCAGTAAGGTCCAAAGCTAATTCTGCAAAAGATTCAATAATACAAATAATCTTAAGGCTTTGATCAGATAATTTATAGTTTCTCTGAGGTCTAAGTTCATCTTTGAGAAGTATGATTTCCTTAAAAGCCACTGTGATATTCAGAGACATTGTCTTAAAAGGTATTTCTAATAGCTCTTCTCCATTGCCAAAAATCTTACATTTTTGTGCCAGCGAATGCAAAGATCTTTTCATGACTAGATGAAGAAAATGCCACAAAGAGAAAGCTGAAAAATTAAAGTGTTTTCATGTCACCTACAGAGTTTACTTAATAAGGGCACAGTTTATCACCCCAAATGCTATGAACCCATCTCAAGATGCATCTGCTTAGCCTGCTGTCACCTAAATCAAAACAGTACTCATTAGTGTAAACTCATTAGGGTAAACCAACCAGGATGGCAAGGCTCTCAGCACTTCTGAAAACACAGATATAAAGATATTCAAATGAATGTCACTTAATTAAAAATATATACTTTGCTTTGGACAGTTTTTTTCTAGTCCAGGTCCTTATTATCTGGACCAGAAAGATAAAGATAATTTAGTGCTGAATAGTAGCAGAGTGCAACAGAGCATAACGCTTTCTAAAATAAGAGGTCCAAACCCAGAACACCTACTACCCTGTAACTACCACTGGGAACTGCAGTTTAATTTGCAGCAAGATTTTAAGGAAATTCTTTCCTATAAATAAAAATGAATCCTTAAAAAAACAGGAATATGGCTCTATCAATCCCTTAAAAGCAGTAATTTTGCAGATAAAGCATTGCCGTAACACTTTTATTTCTCACACCAAATAGATGTGACTTCTTGGTGAGGAAGCATGGCCTCAGCTAATTAGAATCCAAAGTACCTCAAGATACAACTTCTCAAAATGAGTTTGAGACAATCTTATATGTTACTGAGATCCAAGTAGCACTAGCAGATACAGGCTGCATTTCTACATGATCGCAGTTTTCTCGGTGCAAGTCTCAAAACATAAATCCTTGGGTTGGCTGCCCAACAGGATACTTCAGTATTTATCTCATTTTGAAAGCAAGAATGCAGGTACTAAGATTTCCTCAGCTCTAATATACTGAGTGGATCTTCATCAAGTTAAGTTCTAAGGTGTAAGGGAATGAAGCAAAATTTAACAGGAACTACCAGATAAGACTCAAGAACAGTTAGCTTCAAATTAGATAGAAAACACTGTGTCACTATCGAAGTCTCCGATTGTGAAGATGACTTCACTACGGTGCTTGTCTTCTTTGTCTATGTCAAACTCTATACGATCCAAAATGACACCAATTTAATTCCAAGACACCTCCCTTTTCCTCTTCCTTCCTCTTCTTTTCATTTTCTTCTCCCTGTCCTCTTTTCTTCCTTCACTCTTTTCTCTATTCTCGTTTTCCAAATTCAAACAGGAACTTCCCTTGTTGGATATACCCTGAAGTCACTATCACATTTCACCTTTTCTTACCGTGTACCTGCTCAGTCGGTAAAGGAGAATCTTTGCAGCTCTCGATGATAAACAGTCTTTCGAAGGACATATGCCACGCATTTGTCACCACTGGGCTAAGTCATTCAAACTGCTTCCTCTTTCTCACCTTCCATGTATTACTCACTGATATATTAAAATCTAGTTTCTAGCATTCACTAAAATTGCCTAAATCATGGGATTTCTTAAATCTGAGGCACAGGTAAAGTGCCTGTTTACATAATTAATTTGCCTAACTTCTTTCATGGAACTATTTCCTCTGGCAGCTTCAGACAGGCTCTGTCTCTGACCTCCCAGCCACGCCTTCATGTCCCAACATCACTAACTGAACGATTCTCATATGCATCCAGGGCACTAATCTTTATTCTCCTTTTTTATGCCAACACTTGTCCATATGGATTTCAACTTAAATTCCATGTATATAAAAGCATTCATCCTTTTTTTTTTTTTTTGAAACACGGTCTCACTTTGTAGTTCAGGCCGGCCCTGAGCTCACTATGTAGCCCAGGCAAGCCTGAAACTCAGCAATCCTCCTGTCTCTGCCTCCTGAGTGCTGGGATTACAGGTGTGAGCCACCATGCCTGGCACTGTGGTATGTGGTATTGATGGCTGGTGGGCATGAGTCACCATGCCCAACATTGTATGTGGTTACTGGGGATTGAACTCAGGACCTTGTGCTTGCGAGGCAGGTGCCGGAACCACTGAGCTAAATCTCTGGCCCAGCATTCATCATCTTTATCCCTAGAATAAAGCTTCAGAGAATTCCAGCGGCAAAATACAATGACTTAAGAGTTCCTAAAGTGATTATTACCAGTACCGCCAAATTCTCACTGTTTAAATTACATAATGATCGCTAGAAATCCAACCATGAGCAACAGCAAGAGAGTAACAGTCACAGGTCTCAATTTGTACAAAGTTTCCTAAAGAATGATAAAGAAATTCTCAACCATTAACACTATTTTGAAAATCATTTCCCATTAACTCCTTTTCATTAGAAACATTTTAGGCATCTAGAGGAAGCCTATGGTACACTAACAATCTTCAAAAATAAAATACTTGCTTTCAGCAGAAAGGTGTTCTAGAAGTACACACATCAGATCACAGACTAAGTAAATAAGGAAGGTATGGGTAACCCATGCTCTTAAAATTACTCAATATAGTTTTATTTTTACTTATTCTTAAGTTTTTACTTATTCACATTTCTATCTCGAGAAGAAAATTCTTAGTCCAATGTCAAATTACAAATGTTAGAAATGTAAATAAGGCTACAGTTCAATGATATTTCACAGCAATCACTGGTGAAAATGCAGAGTATGAAAGACAAAGTAAAAAATGAAAATTCTCTGGTATCTGTACTCTTAGGTTGAAAAATACCAAACTGAGGCGAAAACTTGTAAAAATGTATATATATTTGAACTACGCTGATTTTGACATTCAAAATTAGAGACAAAGGGTACAGAGAAAAAAACATTTTAAATATTAATATTCTGCTTAGTTTCTGAAAGTATTTATGAAGATGATATAAAATGAAAAAAATGCTGTTTACAAAATTAATTTCTAACAACCTAAAGGATTATCTGCAAGAACCTAAACTAAAGGAAAAAATTTACCATGAAGAATACTACACCACAGAAAATGAAAGATGACAAAATCTAAAAAACAAAGCCCAGCCTGTGTTACTTGGAAAGCTCCTCAGATGAAGATGATAAAACAGTTATAACAAAACTTTACAGTATAAGCAAGTTTTCCTGAAAATCCAACATGTTCAGGTCTTTGTTACAGAATGCACATAGTGCTGTTTTTATAAATAAATATAAAAAACATTTCTGCATGTGAAGTAACATAGATATGAATCCTTTCAGAGAATTAGGACAATCTCAAGAAATCAGCCCCCAGGAACTCACTACATTTTGTTATAAAAAAAAAAAAGAAAGAAAAGTGGAAGGACCTATGTTATTACAGTTCTACAATACTAGAAATACAAGGAATGTTGGTAACAGGGAATTCACTTCTATGTGTGTCTTATAAATCATTACATAACCACATCACAGAAACTCTAGTACATTTAAATCCATTTCTTGTTGGACAAAAGGTAGGATTCTTCACTCAACATTTCCCTATTACCCACTAACTGCCAACTCTGTGGCAAGCAGCAGGAGAGATTGAGCTTCGCCTTACAGAGACACTCAAACATCAAGCCATGGGACGAGTGGAGATTCACTGGCGTTTGTGGAGGCGCTGTGCTCTGTGGCTTAACATGAAAGAAACACAATCTGAACCAATATGCACTACATGTGAATAGTTTGGGTTCTACAAGTAAAGACAATCCATTCAGGACAAGTGGAAGCGAGGAGATAGAAGACTTAATTTCTCCCTTCTTTTTGGCACTTGATTCTGTAAACTGGCTTCTTTCAAAATCATTTCTCCACACCTTCCCGTCCTTTCCCTGGAACGGTGGACCTGTGCCATGTTCATAATGGGTTCAGAACCATAACTAAAGCCCTCTCAGACATATGAAATCAAACGATGTCTAAGAAGATGGGAAATGTGAACAGAAAAGTACATGATAATTCTTGGTTGTGATAACTACACTTCCTGAAAATCCTTATTAGGAAGTTGGGTGCTTCCTAATGAGATCAAGGGAAACCTTAACTATGCTACTGAAAAATAATTTCTATAATGATGGTGCAAAGAGATCCTGAAACTCTCTCCACAAAGAGCCCTTGTTACAATTTTGGACACATTCCCAAAATAGACTCAAGATAAAATTCCTAACTCCTGATTAAACATAAAAAATAGAAACACTGCATTTGATGTTATTTGCTTTGATGAAAGCCACTGAGTAGAATTTTAATATTAAAGATGAAATATTTTTATCTATGTTTTAATCCTCAATGTTACACAAAAACTAGAGAAAGTCATTAGAGAAACATAAAATACCATCAAACTAAAAAACTTTTCCATACCCTGCTTGAAAAAGTTAAATATGTGATTATAGCCTCACTGGGAAAGGGAAACCAATGTAAGTATAAAAAAAAAACTGTATGATCACTTGAGGGTTCCAGCAATGAAGTTGAAGGGTTATCTCACAGGAGGCTTAGCGTAGCAAACTTGTGATGTATTTTAGGTTGCATGAAATAGCCTTGTGTCAAGTTTGCTACTCAGCAACTGCAATAGGCCTAATTTGTACAACAATTTCTTAGAAGTAACTCTTGAAATGCATTGTGTGATTAATTGACTCGGCCTCAGGAATGCAATGCTGTCTCTACATTGTTGTAGACTTCAACTTAACATCCCCTAAAGCACAAGCAAATATTAAGCACCGTACTTCTTCTTCTTCTTTTTTTTTTTTTTTTTTTTTTGGACAGGGTCTCGCTTTGTAGTTCAGGCTGGCCCTGAGCTCATTATGTAGCCCAGGCAAACCTCAAACTCAGCAATCATCCTGCCTCTGCCTCCCGAGTGCTGAGATTACAGGCATAAACCACCACGCCCAGCACTGTGCTATGTGGTATTGATTGCTGGTGGGCCCACTGAGTATCCAACTCTAGACTTTGCACTGTGGAGGCAGGCACCGGAACCACTGAGCTAAATCTCCCGCCCCAAGCAGGGCACTTCTATGTTAGATACTGGCTGCACAGGTTTGAACAGCGCCACCTGCTGCCTGGAGGCATGCGACTTATTGACTACATCCCTGGGACACTGAGGATATGGTGGTAGAAATGAATGAAGAGGAGATAAACCAAGTATCTCAGAGAAAAATTAAAACGATATAAATCTAACGTATGGACAAACTTATGAGACCTTTTTTTTTTTTGAAACAGGGTCTTGCTTTGTTGCTCAGGCTGGCTCTGAGCTCACTATGTAGCTCAGGCAAGCTTGGAACTCAGCAATCCTCCTGTCTCTGCCTCCCGAGTGCTGGGATTACAGATGTGAGCCACCACACCTGGCACCTTATTACACTTTTAAGAACAACGGTTTAAACACCAGAGAATAAACAGCCTATGTGGTGAGTTGGTCCAGTTGCTTTTGGGTCTGTGACAAGACAACACAAGTCAGAGGAAACTGCTTACCACATAATGGTTGAGAAAGAGAGAGAGAAGGGGACAATGAATGAGGAAAAAAAAGGGGGTACCAAAACCCTTCTAGAATATACCCCTAATTTCCTAATTTCATTCCACTACAGCCTATTTCTTAAAGTTCCTACATTTCCCAGTAGAGCCATGGGCTGAAGGCCAAGCCCCTTGTCACATAAACTTTTGGGGGAATTCACCCACACATCACACTAACCTGCTTGTAATTCTGTCTTTCACATCTGCCATTGGACAAGGGACCCAGAGAGAAGCGCTGACGATGCCCGGGATCCCTCTGGGGTACAGGAGAACTGCTTTCCCACAGAGCCCGGGTATTGTGAGTCCCTGCCTGGTCACACTCTGCTCTTCCTGCAGCCCTGGATCCCAGCTTACTTGGCTTTCAGCCCCAGCGTTAGTCGGTGCGGTGAGACGGCGCCTCGGTCTGGGGGCCCGAGCACTGGAGCCGGCATGGCGGCAGTGTTTGCGAGGCCCTCGGGGCGGATGAAGCCACAGGGAGAGAGCGCACAGGAGCAAGGGACCCGTCAGAGGACGGGGAGTGAACGGGCGACCGGGGACTCAGTGGGTTCCACGGTTACCACACGACTCCTTCGCTAGCGCCCACGTTCCATGACCGATGGGTTCCCTCTAGATTCCGCCTCCGCACGAGACAATGCCTCCCACAGATGACCCCTTAGGAGATAAACCTATTAGAGATGTACGCTTGCTAAGGAAGTCAAGGTTATATTACTCTCAGAAGTTTATGAAATTAAACCATTATCTTTGTCCTTGATCATGACTGAAAGGGAAAAGATATATAAAAAAGTGCAATGTAGTTTCTCAAATTACCAATGTTTAAAAAGTAAAAAGGTCTGGGCTGGAGGGTTAGCTCAGAGGTTCTGGCGCCTGCCTCGCAAGCGCAGGGCCCTGAGTTCAATCCCCGGAAACCACATACAATGCTGGGCGTGGAGACTCACGCCCACCAGCAATCAACACCGCATACCACAGTGCCGGCCGTGGTGGCTCATGCCTGTCATCCCAGCACTCGGGAGGCAGAGGCAGGAGGATTGCTGAGTTCCAGGCTTGCCTGGGCTACATAGTGAGCTCAGGTCCAGCCTGAACTACAAAGCAAGACCCTGTCTCAAAAAAAAAAAAAAAAAAAAAAAAGTAAAGAAATCTGTAATGTGTAAAGCATCTACTTAGTAGGAGGGAAACAGAACAAGAACAGGAAATTCTTCTCAGTGACTTATCATTCACCTCAGAAAACATACCCACACACAACCATGTTAAGATTGCATCTACTTTTACCACGCACATAGCAACGAATATTTCACATTCCTTCCCCAGCTCCATGTAAATTCCTAAAACACTACTGTCTAAGATTTTCTAGCTTGTGAAACAAAAATCAGCCTCCAAGTTATTAAACCATTGAACTACTGATTTTTTTTTGAGACAGGGTCTCGCTTTGTAGTTCAGGCTGGTCCTGAGCTCACTATGTAGCTCAGGCAAGCCTCGAACTCAGCAATCCTCCTGCCTCTGCCTCCCGAGTGCTGGGATGACGGGCGTGAGTCTCCACGCCCAGCACTGTATGTGGTTACTGGGGGCCGAATTCAGGACCTTGCACTTGCAAGGCAGGCGCCGGAACCACTGAGCTAAATCTCCGGCTCCACTACTGATATTTTTTTAAAAGCATACCAGAAATATGAGTGCTTTTATAAAATCTAATTAAATATGACCGAAAGTGTATACATATCCCTGGCACTGCTGCCAGCACAGAGGAGGCAGGCACACTGCGGTCTGGGCTTCCGCTCCTCACCAGGTCTCCAGCCCGAGGACCAGTGCTGTCGGCATAATCAAAATGAATCATCTGACTCTCACCTACACTAGGAGGGGGAAGGAAAAGCCACTTTGAAAATGTAAGCTTCAGATTGATTTTCATAAGAAAGGTGGAAAATTCACTGTGTTTAACAGTCTCTACTTAGAGAAGAATTTATCTTTCATATTCTTATAAAGCAGCTTTTTACTGTGTTATCAATAAAAAGTAACACTGACCTTCCTCCTGGAAGGTTAAACTTCTAGCTTCTGTTTGAAACGCTAGAGTGCCTTTTCTCAGAAGAAATGCTACATATATGTGCCGCAAGCAATGAAAAAGAATACACCATCACTCCGACCCTTCATTAGTCAGAGGATCTTGGCAATAGCAATGCTACTTGTATACGGTCTCTGCATGAAAAACTGTTTTCAAAGGTAACCTTGCCAAGGGCTATGTTCTGTCTTGGCAAAAGGAAGCAAACTTTACTTTTCTACCAATCGGTTTGCTCTGCATGAGAAACAGGTGTTAAGGTATGAAAAAGGGGCTTGAAGCGGTAGCAAAATAAAACCCAAAATAAGTTTCATCTGGAAAGTGCGTGCGTGTATGCACGCGCGTGCGTGCACACACACACACACACACTTCAGATAATAAGCCTGCTGGGCTGACATGTTTTTGCAAAATGCAAATCATGAAAACTGGCTAAGGGATTAAATGCTCTTTTGCAAAAATGACCATGGAGATTATAATCATTAATTAAAATCATGTAAATAATTTTCTGAAAGAACTCTCCCTTTTTATCTCATAGGTTTCAAACAGCCTAATGGTAAAAGGTTTAGCCTCAGAAGAGATTCTCTAATTAAAACTAGGAATCCGGTATAATTAATAAGTGTCAGTCTGCAATCTTAACCATTTAGTAAAGGCAGAGAAATCAAGTATTCATGTTTTCTAAAAATAAAATGAAAGAAAATGAAACTTTCTTCATGTCTACTTGCTACCAATACAGTAGGTATTCCAGTGAGATGAGGACGTTGCAGAGATGAATGTTTCAACACTTTAAAACACTGATGTGTCAGTTTTCTTCAGTTTTATTTTTCTCTTTGCAGTGGCAACTTGACCCAAAAGTCAACTTTCAGTGATTTAATTTTGACTTACACTTTTGAATTGTCTAAACTCCTTGGTTCGGTACCTTGTTCCTCATTATTATCTTCACCCAAAGGTGAACCAGAGCAAAAAAAAAAAAAAAAAAAAAGATGAAAGACAAACTTATCAATCTCAGATTCTGATTATATCATCTGGCACAATTCCTACATCCTCCTCCCTGCCCTGGATATCCAATTCTGTGACAGCCGTCGTTTGCAAGTTTAATTTTAAGCCCAAGTAACAGCTCAAAGCACACATCGAAGAAACCGCTTTCGGGCAGCAGCGCGGCCAGAGGCGTTCCAGTGGCTCTCGGCTGCCGTCTCCTGCTCCACAGCCCCCCGCACGCTGCTCCCCGGCGAGGGGCACCGGCTGACTCCACCTACACCCAGCCAGGAGCTCCAGCCCCAGCAAGGCAAGTCTCTGCCCACCTGGCGCCCACTGGCGTCCAGTGTGTCTCAGGCCTTTCCTGAGCACTGTGTGACGGATCTGGCGAGCCCTGGTTGCCCCCGGCGGGGAGGTGTGCAGATCTAAGGCCACAGGCACCCTGTACCACCGGAGGGGTAGGCGGCACTGAAATTACTCAACAAGTCTGGTCAAGGGAACCCCACGAGCTACTAGATTACAGGACATCTGAAGCCCATCCAACGTCTGGGCATCTATTTATATGCCCCAGTTAAGTTTCCAACAACTAGTCTGAGCTGCTTTTGGTACCTGTAATATAAAGGACCCAGTCAATGTGATGTATACAAGTCATTCAACACAATTATGTGTACACTTACATATACAATGCAGTACAGACAAATACACCATTCAAACCTCTTTGAGCAAGAACTCGATGCCCAGTGTGCTGTAGGGAGAACAGCCAGCTTTAGCTGTTGGTTCCTTCAAGGTCAGCTTTGTCTATAAAGAGCCACTGTACCCCAGCAGTAGCCTGCAACAGTGCCTGAGCCAGGGGTACTAAAAGTTCATCTATTTTATATTTTAGTCAGAAGCAGGACATACGCACAACACACTTAAGAGCACTGACAGGTTGGCCAAGGCACTTCTGTGCCTGTATGACAGTTTGAATTTTACCTCTGCCTAATTCCTCTTTCTTCACATTTTCCTCTTGGAAGCTGA
Source organism: Thryonomys swinderianus (assembly GCA_004025085.1). Classification (NCBI taxonomy): domain Eukaryota; kingdom Metazoa; phylum Chordata; class Mammalia; order Rodentia; family Thryonomyidae; genus Thryonomys; species Thryonomys swinderianus. Next base: position 21,027 of record PVIC010002957.1, read on the forward strand.
TTCCCCCAAAGTATTTTAACACCCTATCTTCATCTCCACAGCGACTTCCAAATAATCCAGCCTTGATAGTCTGTCCAATTTCATATTATTAGAAAATGAGAAAAGAAAGTCAATTCAATACCTGGCAGAAATCATACAAGAAAATTCCTCATCAAATCCGTACAAGCAAAATGTCTAACATACATTTTAACTGTCCCCCCTTCAATCTTCCTTTGACCATACTTGAGACAGGAAGGCGTTATTGCACACACTGGAATGGTACAATTAACTCTGCTGCAAAATTGACAAACCACATGAGGAATGTCATATTTCTCATGTCACCCATTTTCCATGTTCTTTAACAATTTTAAATGCTTTCCTCATTACTGCTCCTTTTTATTAAAGAAGATTCGATACATAATTGAGGTCAGGTTTAACTGAATTATGAGAAATGTTTGCTGTTCAATGAAATTTGCCATGATACAAATTTCTTTTAAGTGAGTCCCATTTTTTAATTAATTGTCATTGTAAAGTTGCAGAGGGACTAATGGGACAACAAAATGATTGCATCTGGGAATTTAGGTTTTCTTTAAAACAAAATAACTGATGGTATAAATAACTTTGACAAAACAGTCATTTAGGAATTCTATTCCCACTGTCTCCACAACACCTTTCTTACTCTGGGCACCAGAGATATTTTTATTACAAATTCACAGACATTCAATAATGTATTTTTGTGGATCTCTCTAAAATAACATCACTCAATTCACTTTCTCTTCCTTTAATTTCCACCGTACAATTCCTTTTCGGGTTTATACTGACGTTTTTACCTGCGTATGCCTTTCGTGCTTGTTTTTTACACAGTCCTCCAAGGACATGCCTCGGGCTGTTTACTGTCTCCTCCAGTAGCAGTCCTGGTGTTCTCCACTATACTCCTGTCTATCTAAAGCAGCAACCTTCGCGAATAAACAGGCCGGCAAATCCATTCGTGCACAGATGATTTCAGAGGAATCCCTGCGCGGCGCCCCCACCCCACACCCCGCGAGGAACTCGGACAGCTCCTCTCAAGCTGCCTCTAGCAGATGAGCGACGCAACCGCTTCCCCGTCAGGAAAACCCGAAGCCAGACGGTCTCACGTGACATTTCCTACCGTCTCCCCAAGTCTAAACACAGCGAGTCTTGTTAGCTCTGTCTTTAAAAGATACCTGCCTTAGTCTGCGTTCCCCGCTCTCTGGTACTCGACAGCCCAAAGGCTCCGACCTCTCGTTCGGAATACGGTGAGCTTCGAAGCGGGCCGCGGCCGAGCCTGACTCAGCCGCCGGACTCCGAGCCTCTCGGTGCAGCCGCTCGGGGTCAGGACGAGGCCGACGCGGCAGCCGGGCCTGAGGGCTCGCGCTCTTCCCTGCTCCGGCCGCCTCACAGCGGAAGCGGCTCTCGCGTCCTCCGCCAGGCCCTCCGCGCACTCGCACTCGTCTCCCTCGGTCTTTCACACCCGCCGGCGGGCAGGAGCTCCCGCTCCCTCCTGGAATCTCGGTCTCAGCCACGCCTTCTCCTCGACAAAACTTCCGCGGCTCTCCGGGCTGCACGACCGCCACACCGCACGCTCAGGTCCCCGGGGTCAAAGGCAGCGTAGTCTGTATTTGTTTGTGGGTATTTAGAAGAAATCCCTTCTCTGGAGTCTCCTGAGAGGGTGAGACACTTATCCTCTCCTAGCCCGCCCCGTTGAGTTTGGGTTTTACTCATCACGACATCTGAAATTTCCCACAAAGTACCTAGTCCGTAGTAGGCGTTCAAATCTTACGTGGTAAAAGACTGACCAAATAATATATATGAGCAGAATGTTTAATATACCCTATCATAATTACACATACTACAAATATCACATAAAATTTTTAAGGAATCTGAATATATAAAACTGGCGACGGGTGCCATGGCACAAGACCGGCTCCCAGCACTCTGGGAGGCTGAGGCAGGAGAATGGCAAGTTTAAGTCCCACATGGGCAACTGACATAGTTAGTAAAACATAATGAACAAAAGGGGGTGCCCGGGACATTGCTCAGAGTAAAGGCCTTGGCTTGGATTTCAATATCTAACTAATGAACTAATTAAATTTACCTTTAAAAGGGCCGGGGACATGACTCAGTGTGAAGACTTTTGGTTCAAACCCCAGTACCACTGTCTCAAAACAAAAAACTCATATTTTGATCAATTATTGGTATCTTAAAAATACACTTTTAAAATGTATAGGTTTGATGGTGGCACAGCTAAGGAGAGCCTTCACCCTCAGGCTTCTACGCGCTCTTTCTTCCACGTGCCTCTGCAGGAAGGCTCTTGTGAGCCCGCCCAGAGAACAGATCGAGACCCCCTATCCCAAGTTGCTTCCCCTGACTCCAGAATACCAGAAATATTTCTTATTACGGAGGCAGGCAAACTTTCTCTTTAAAGGGCCTGAGAGTAATAATTTAGGGTCTTCCCCCCCAGATTATATGGTTTCTATCACAATGACTACTTTGACATGGTAAACGAAAGGGTCCACAGACAACAGGTAAATGAAGGGGCAGTATGGCACCCTGATAAACCTTGCCTTGTAGACAATAAATGTGAAGTTCAAGTACTTTTCACATCATAAGAAACTCTTTCTCAAAAATATATTTCAATTTTTGGCAATGTCAAAGCTAGTTTCAGCTTGTGGGCCACTAAAAAAAAAAAAGCAGGTGGTCTGTGTAGTATGTCGACCACTGTCATGTAAGACACCAGGAGTTCTCAAACTGTACTTCTTATGACTTTGATCACACAGTTGGTTTTTTGTTGTTGTTTTTAAACAGGGTCTCACTTTGTAGTTCAGGCTGGCCCTGAGCTCACTATGTAACCCAGGCAAGCCTCGAATTCACAGTAATCCTCCTGCCTCTGCCTCCCTAGTGTTGGGATTACAGGTGTGAGCCACCACGCCCAGCACTGTGGTATGTGGTACTGACTGCTGGTGGGTGTGAGTCACCACACCTGGTATTGCTGTATGTGGTTACCTGGATCGAACCAGGGACCTTGTGTTTGCTAGGCAGGCTCCTGAACCATTGAGCTAAATCTCTTGCCCGGATAATACAGTTATTTTAAGGGGTTTTCAAATGACTGGCTTTATTTTGTGGGTTTTAAAAAATTAAAACAATACTCATACACTCAGATTTTAATATAGTCAATGAGTTAATGAATTAACTTGTTACAGAGTTTTTATTCTTGTTTGTTTTCCATCAGGGAAAGTGGACATTTAAACAAAATTCTTCTCTTGCCATCTTGATGTAACTGAATATTGTCACAAGGTGACTGAACAAAGCAAACTATAATGAACAACGCATTCCCGTTCACTATTACTTATCTGTGTGAAGCAAGATATTTCCCGAACAAGTGTAACCTAAACAAAATACAGAAAGCTGAGGCAACACTGCACTGGAACTGCTATCCAAAGTATACGACACAAAACCAGTAACAATAGTAATGGTAATTAACAATGAGTTGTTATCACAGACAAACCCCTTTTGCTACTTAAATCTCATTTCTTAGACAACTTCTTGCATAAATGTCATACAAGTTCAGCCTTTGTCTAAGAATCACAGTAACAACATAGCACATTTCTCTGCAGTTTGTTGTTTTGCATACCCTTTCATGTGGAGTGGGGGCTTTCCCTTTGGGCTCCTTTTCCTTTCGCACACCACCCCTTTGAGCACTTTACTGCATGCTTCTTGTTATTGCTATTTGCTTTTCTACTATCTGGTCAATATTAACCTTGCTTCTTGAGGACAAAGATGAGACCTTATATTTTCCCTCCACTGTTTATATATAAAGTGGACACCTCACTCACTTCCCTAAAACTAGAGTCCAGCACGGAAGACCTCACGGAACGAGACTGCTGCTTACGGAAGTGTTGTTTTAACTTTGTGAATTCCTTACATCTGTGTTTTGTGTAAAGGTATTTAAGTTAAACAGGGGTATCTTTAAGAACCCTTACAGATGGAGTACTTTAACATATATTAATGTTTACATTATATTGTACTTTTAGTCATATGAGGGTAGCAAAATAAAATATTTAGTTTTGCTAAAAGTACAACTGACCTATAGTAATATTTTTACTTTTTAAAATTTAGGTGTTGTGCACTTCTGCCTGGAAAACAGAATATCCCTCCTCTTTATATCCTGGCATTAGCTTTGGCATTGTTCCACCATCTCCCAAGCTGAGAAAAGCTGTGACTTCAGAAATCAAGTCTTTTTTTAGTTCCACTATTTACAGTGAACATTGTTTACATTGCTCCAAGTTTACACTGGACTTCAATATACCTCCAAAAGTTTACAAAATCTTTCTTGTGATTAAAAATCAGCTGAGCTCTACCAAGTATCTCCCTGGTAGTCCTTATCTGGACATCCCCCCTGATGATCTTTTACCATACCAGGAAGAGTTACACACAATGACAGCTTACAACACTCAGCTTTCAGAAGCTAGAAGGTGAGGCTGGAGCTGAGTGGATCTTTATTTCTATACATAGGAAATTTACAAATCTGGAGAAGTTTTCTTTCTCTTTCCAAGAACTATTTATAGGTCACAGTAACTGCTTTCCCTGAAATCCATATACAAAAGACCTTTCAACTGGATACCTGAGGGACAAATGTTTCCCAAAGGGAACAGAATGAAAATAAGCAGAAACTGTTAGATTTATGCAGACTGTAAGGATGCGTGGCATATTTTGAGAATTTGTTTACTTCTGTAGTTTCTCAATTATGAATTGAGACACTATTATATCCTATCTTTAATTCTCAAATTATTAAAGATCTACTCAATCTATAATTACCTACAGAGACCTAGCAACAAAGGGGGGCATCCTAAAACCATTTATGATTTGTCTACAAATAATAAAATATTAATAACTTAAAAATTAGTTTGTGTATGCATGGAGTACATATCGCCTTACCATTTCCATACATGCACTGCATGTAATTCTAACTACACATCTGGGGAAAGGAAATTAAGAGTCAATTTCATACTTTATTAACAAAACTATTAAATATTTCACTTTTGAAAAATCTGCCCTTTTCTGCATTTTATTGGCCACAATCAACTCTTATGAGAATGCTCTCACTAAAAACTGTAATCTACTTTTACAAATTTTAATTCAGCTAATTAGTGCAATAGCTACTTTTCGCTGGAACTACTGCCCCCTTGAGTTCTGTAAGAAAACTGACTAGATTCCACCATTGCATTTTACCAGCAATTTACTAAAGAAAAGTAAAACTCTGAGAAAGCAAAGTCAAATCTACTGATGTGGAGCATTAAAATGATTACTAAAGATTTTCTTTGAATTTCTAACAGGAAACCGATCTTGAAAAGCTGAAGAGGCAATTTATACTGTTAGATATTCCCTAAGGGCCACCAATGCAAAAAACTATTATATGATACACTGTTTAGTATCTTAGAAAACTTTTCTATCCATTCAAATTCACAATTTTACACTGACAATTTCAACAACTTTTCATCTAGTCATTTTACTGTACTTATATTCGCAAAGATTATATGCAGAAGTCAGAGTTAAGTGGGAGAGTCTCTCTAAGGGTAAGTACAATACAGTAAGATTTAAAAATCATTAACTCAGTTGGGTGTATGTGTTTTATTCTAATTCTTAACATTACTTCAAGATTTAATATAAACATATGATAATCACAAATGTAGATAATAAATGAAATAGAACATGATTTAAAAAATATTAAAGCCACTCAATACTTTGAAAATCACTGGAGCTACAACTCAGTGGCACTTTAGGTTTTCAATATTCCCCTTTGACGTTCCTCAATAGCTTCTTCCAAAACATCAGCATAACACTGACAGTATAAAAATCAAAATTTGCACTTGCTCTTAAAAAGGTTGTACAGTTAAAAGCCTTGGACATTTAAACTTCAAATTTAAGTAACTAGAGAATAGGCATAAAACATAATCTATGGCACATGGAAGAGGTTTTTTTTCCAGGCATATTTTTGTACATATTGAGCTCTTTGTGCACTGCTATTGTAACAAAATATAAGAATTAAATATACAAAGGAAAATTTAAGACGTTACCTCTTTAATAAAAAAGGATAAAAAAGAATGTACATAGTGGGTGGGGAGGTGTGGGTGGGGTGGAGCTATGGGTAAAAATGAGAATTGACTTGTGTCATATATTGGTACAAATTCCCCAATGTTGTGTGATTGTGAGAGGTATATAAATTGTACCAATAAAGAATTCAATTTTTAAAAAAAGGATGGAAGTATGTATCTATATATGACTGACTTAGAAACTTGACCAGATCCTGGTAAACTCAGTGACTCTACGAAGGAAGGGCAACTCCTAATATTATGAAGTCAAGTTTCTGTTATACAAATGACAGTGGGGGAAGCATGTAACACTGTGTTAATAGTACGTGCTACCTGTAGGAGAGTCTCCAGAAAATGTCTCCAGTGCTTATTCCTCCTCCCTCCAACATCTTTCAAGAAAACTGTGACTGTTTCTAAAGTCCATTTTGCTTGTTCATTTGGACAGTATTTAGCAGTTGTTTCGTGCGTAAAATCAGATCAGTAACACAGAGCTGCAGATGTGTTTCCACTGTTTTGTGGGAGATAAACCTTTCTGTAAATGAAATATACTACTGTTGATATGAGCGCAATGGGTATTCACTCTCTGCTTCAAAAATGCTACTTACGGAGTCCAAGGCATGAGGATGCCCAGTCTGAGCCTACTCTCGGCAACTTAGGGTTACATTCCACATCATTCCTGAGGACTATTTATTACATGAATTACTATAATTCAGAAACTTACGGAAGCTGGATCAAAATGAAAATTATCTTTAAAGCTTTATATTAAAATTGACAGGAGAAACAAGGATGGGAAAATGAACCAAGCGATCTTTTAGGAAAAAAGTCAACGCTTATCTTGGTATGTGCATTTCTTATTCATTTTATCACAGCACTTCAATATGAGAAGGGAAGAAACACTACTAATCATCATACCAAGGAAAACAAAACTTGTTTCTCTGGCCAAACATGGTAAGTGCTATATTCAGCTTTCCTATTTTATATATCGATTCTTTCAAAAAAGCAAATAATGTCAATTTACAACATTCATTTAAATCATAACATGTTACTTTTTTACATCAAAGTAGGTGCATTTTCTTCCTATTATTTCAATGTGTCTACCAGGACCATACATTTGAAGATCTCTGAAAACAACTTTTATAAACATCATCAGATGGCAAAAATTGTTTATATTGATGATGAGAATAAAGAAAGAAGTAGGAATAGAAATCAGGGGACATTAGATGCTTTCTTTTCTAATATGTGGCAATTATTTAACCTTAACATACTGTTACAAAGAAAGAACAGGAATGGTATTCACACCTAACATGGGGAAACTCAAATTACATCCAATTTAAATAGATTATTTTAGTGCACTACTAACAAATAAATTAAAGGAGTTTCCAGTCCTAATCTAAACCTTACATAGGGTAAATAAAATGATGAGTTACTTAAACTAACAAAAAATTACCTAACATCTGTCTTAATAATTTCCTGATAATTGAGATAAGTTTTCTGTACTTCAAAATCTTAGTAGTATTTGTCACATTATGAATATATGATGTCCTAGAAATCTATTTTGTACAGTGTAGCTTTGTCATTATGAGGCCTGAGGTAGTAAATGGCAGGGCCAGCTGCACTTCATTTACAGTAAGGGTTGATCTGATGGTCAATGGAATCATTCATTCATACATTTTCACTTATTAAGTCACATGCCAGAAAAAAATGACAGGTATTCAGTTGTTTGAAAAGAACTAGGGAATTTTATGAAGAGAACTGTCTTCTTAAAAATGAGAAAAATTGATAAATCATTTTGCTAGACAGATAAAATCAATGCCAGACATGGCCACAGTCTTCCTGCCAAAACATAACTTCTAAAAATATGACTAAAATTGTTTTTCAGAAGTTTAAAATTCCAAGAAGCTAAAAACTCTTTTAAATCTGTTTAAACAGAATAATTACCATATCAATCTAGTTGTCTCCCTAGACAGACTCGGTGTTTAGAAACTGTTATGCTGTTTGCAATTCCATAAAGTGAAGGAGTACAAAGTAAAATTGGAGTGAAACACAAAATATTCCAGCCGATTCCATTCATAAATGTTAGCTGTTCTTTGCTTAAGTAACAAGACAACAATTTCTTTAGGCATGAAGAATCCACATATAAAGTACATGCAAGATTACTTTTCAGCTCAATGAGAAACCATTAATTCATTACCAAATAATACTGATCCTATGCAAATAGAATATGTGACTTTTTTCCCAGACGTGAATAGGACAGTTCTTGAATTTGCAGTTATTCATGTGAGGGGATCTTAGAATTACAAGGTCCATTTTTTTAAGAATGACTTTGGTGGATGATTGAAATTAACAGTAAACACACAGCAACTGTCCCAAAAAACCACTGGAAGATATATCTCAAAGGCCCTGGAGTGAGAAGCAAGAGGACGTAACATATGATGCAGAGACAAAGAAGAGAGTCAAGTACTCTTGCCAAATTAGGATAAAAGATTATTCAAGGAGAAGGTCCAGGAGAAAAAGAATTTAGTATTGAGCAGATAAACATAAGTTTGCTTGGGGGGGGGGAATAACAAATGTATCTAGAAGGTTAGTCCAGAAGAGACTGAGCAACCACAAGACAATATGCAGTTCTGGATTAGAGAAGACCTTAAGACAATGGCCTGGCAGGCCAAAAGTAGCATGCCCCACATAAGCATGTTGCTTCAAATTTTGCTCTGGACATCAGCAATATGCTGATGCATGACTGGGCTGTAATTCCTATGTCTTGCTGCCAGGTGGCCTGAACCGCCAATAGACAGCTTTTTATTAATTTTATTAGGAAAAAGACTGATAAAGTAATCAGATTCACCAGTGGTACAAGCTCCCTGGTGGAACAGTCATGCATGCATGTACCACTGCTGGTTGAGCCAGCAGGAAAGTGTTAGAGAGTAAACAGTACAGGCGAAAGAAGGCTAATCTACTGTGTGCTAATGAATCATAGAACACAAAACTGTAAACCTTCGGCCCGTTCCAAAGAACCAAGGTATTGTGTAGATTTGTAAGTATAATTTGGATAAAACTCTACCACTCTGAAAGTTAGATGTAGCTCTCCGTTTTTAATGAAAGAACTAAGCAACTTACCTTGGCACGACCAAGCTCTGTAGATACTCAGATCTCAGTTACAAGATTATATGTTCAAAAGAGCTTCCTCTGATCACCAAGTATCTTTTTCTCCATCATAGCATGTTATTACAACTCTCTAAATCACATTTTAATGTGTATAATAGAATTTTTATTTATCTACTCATGACCACCAGAATGAAACTTCCACGAGGGCAGAAAATGTGTTTTATTTGCCACTATATTTCTTAAAATTAGCTGATAGTGTTAGTAAATATTTATTGAATGATAGACAAATACATGCATAGATGAAAATGTCTCCAGAAATATTCAACAAATACTTAATAATTGTACTATATGAGGCTATATACTTAATTCAGACTGCTATCCACTACAGATATCCTTTTTGGATTTACTGAAGCCCTTGAATCATAGTGATTTTCTTGTTAATGAAGACTGATCTCTGAATATTTACCTGCTGTCAATTTTGAGTTAACTTGCCATATCAACTATTATTTTTATTCATCTCTTAAACAGAACGCTGTCAAGCTTTAGAAAAGAACTACACTTATTTATATGGAAAAAGTAAGATTATGAAAAGGAAATCTTTCTTTTTTTTTTTTTTTTTGCTTTTTTGGAGACAAGGTCTCATTTTGTAGTTCAGGCTGGCCCTGAGCTCACTATGCAGCCCAGGCAAGCCGCCACAAACTCAGCAATCCTCCTGTCTCTGCCTCCCAAGTGCTGGGATGACAGGTGTGAGCCACTGCGCCTGGCATTGTGGTATGCGGTGTTGATTGTTGGTGGGCATGTCTCCACACCCAGCATTATATGTGGTTACTGGGGATCAAACTCAGGTCCTTGCGCTTGTGAGGCAGGTGCCGGAACCACTGAGCTAACCCTCTGGCCCAAAAAATGGAAATCTTTCTAATAACTATATGCCTAGGTTGTAGTATTGAGCAAGAAGTAGATGATTAGTTCCTTAGGCTTCCAAATACTATACTCAGGGAAATATATGTTATAGTAACAGATCAAAACGGAGTCATCAAAGACTGACCTTGCTTCTTTAGAAGTTAACAGCACTATGTGATAGTTCCATTGCTTCCACAGCTAAAAGTAACAGACAAATTAGAAAAAAAGCTTTTCCCCTGGCAATGTACTGAGATATGCCCATTCTCCACCTGAGCAACTCTATACATATATTTCTCATAAAGTCCAGCTAAGAGTGGTGTAGCACACCTGTTACCCTGGCCACTCAGGGGGATGCAGCAGGGGTATCAGTAGAGGCCAAGAGTCCCAGGCCAGCCTGGGTCACATAGCAACACACACTTTTAAGAACAACTCGTGAGCTTATTATGGCTAAATTCAAAGAAAAAATATAAAGTGGTTTACTATACAAGTGAATATCAACATATCTATCAGTTTTGACATGTAGAACATTGTAGGAGAGGAAAAATTGTATCTATACTCTGAGTACTTTTTGGCTAGTCTAAGAATGAAACTGACATATAATATTATGTAATATATATCTTAAAAAGAGAAAAGCACACAAATTTATTTAAAGTAAGTTTTATGTGGCACAGGGATCTTTATAGGAAGTAAAGACTCAATATAATGAATTATAGACAGTAGATTAGACAAAATTATTAAAGACCAATAAATTGTGAAAATGTGCCAAGGCAAATAGGCTTGGACTACAGCAGTCAACTGCCTGAAGAAGTCAGGAGGGAGACAAGGTTGCCAACGTGCAGATTTCCACTGGCCTCAGCTTTCCACCCATCTTTGACTGTAAGAATGATGCTTCCTTTCTGGCATAGGGAGGCTATTTTTCATACAGGAATTCCATCTCCTGCTTTTCAGAAACAAAGGGAAGGTCAAATTGATCTGATTATATCTGCTCTTTTCCAAGTGTCTATAACTCAAAATAATCAAATATGCCAGAGTGGCATATTTGGTGGCAACCTGTACTTAATTTGATTGGTTCTCATTCTCTTGATAATCAGTAAAAATTTTCCCTGTTCACGTTTTCCTGTCATAATGGTAAGAGTCCATTTTTTTTAACGTCTTGTAGAAATTAGATTATGTTTACTCTGAGTTTACTGGTCCATATATCAACACTAATGCTTTTAGGATTTCTTGTCTGTGGATAACCAAGATTAAATTGCTTTAATTATTCCAATGACCTAAACACTTCAGGTTCAAATTTTTATAGCACAGTTTTATATCCATACTTAATAGCTAGAATGTTAATGCAATTTAAGTAGAAAGTTATTAATTATAACTGCATTATTACTTGCAAATGAATTTTTAAAGGTATCTGAGATTTTTTGTTTGTTTCTTTAGCAAGAAACATTTCATCATATAGAACTATGATTCTGTACTGTTCAGAACATAATTAACTTTTCATTAAGAAAATATATCAAATATCTAAAAAGTGGAGGAAACCACATGAAAGACATTCATGCATGCATTACACTGGACAACAGTGAATTTTTGGCTTATTTCATGTATATACTAACTTACTCTGCCCCATATCAAATTGTTTTTAAGCAAATCCCAGTAAACATGTTATAGCATTTGTAAATGTACTTCTGAAAGACACTCCAAGCATGTACTTCTGAAAGACACTCCAAGCATGTACTTCTGAAAGACACTCAGATATCTGCATAATGAAGGTTCTTCATGGTTTACTTAACTATTTCTATCCCACCATAAGTCTGGATTCATAACAGAATTAAAATATGTCTTACAGCCAGGCGTGGTGGCTCATGCCTGTAATCCCAGCACTCAGGAGGCAGAGACAGAAGGATTGCTGAGTTCGAGGCTTGCCTAGGCTCTATAGTGAGCTCAGGGCCAGCCTGAACTGCAAAGTGAGACCCTGTCTCAAAAAAAAATATGTTTTACAAGGACTCCTAAGAGGCTCTTCTTGATAATTTTACAGTACTGGCAGCCATATGTTTCTGTTACTCAAATATTCCTAGCTATTTCAGGTGCTGTCAAGGGTCTGTGCAATTTTTGTTTTGTTCTTAAGAATGAAAACTAGGAAGAAAAGGTAAGTTATAATGTCATAATTTTAATTAATCTCAAGAGTTTAATTTTCCATCCTGTTTTGCTTTCAAGGAGAAACTGCTCATAAGAAGATCAATTCATTCTTGGAATTGAGATGTGCTGTGACAAATTTAGACATTTCACTAAAAATACAGATGGAGCTGTAAACATAAAAAAATCAGAACATCCGAAGTTCTACAGCAAAAATCTGTGATTACCACAGCTTTCAGAGGAAAGACATTTTAAGGAGAGAAACAAAGTGTCTACACTGCTCTTTAGCTGAAAGAGTTTGTTCCTCAAGCCTTTGATGTGAATTTCGGAGAACTACCAAATAAAAGCACAGGGCTATGCCATTTCTTACATCAACCACTTATTTCTGGGCATACTCAGAGGAGAGGCATTCAAGAACCTCTTCAGAACTTTGCTTTCAAAGTTTAATTATGAATGGAATAGCCTAGCAGTAAGACAGAGAAATTCAATGTGTGTACATAGACCTCTGTCCATGAGCCAAGATTTTATTTCTAAAGGGACACAGAGGCTTCTATTTGAGCATTGCCCTGGTTAGCTCATCATACTGACATAGAACTTGTGCCAGGAGAGTTGGGCCTTTCGATGCTCTGCTATTCATTATTTTCTGATGCTTGCCAAAGACCAGACTGAGCCCATTCAGTTTAGAGTTAGTGCTGCGCCCAATCAAAGGAGGTCAAGGAAAACACGAACGAGTGTTTTGTATGAAGAATCCAGCCGCCGGCAGTAACTATTAATGTAACGTTCCCAGCTAATTCATTTCACTTAGAAAATGGCTTTTGAACTAAATTAAATTACCACTATACTGTATTTCAATATTCACTGACAGAAAAAGAAGAAAATATTTACAATTAATCATCTCAAATATATTTCTGATGGTAAATTCCAGATGATCTTCTCCCAGGCTTTTCAATAGTGCCTCAACAGAGGAAAAGTACTGGACAAAAAAGAACTGAATTTTATTTACCAACTACACTATTCTGTGGCTTCTACTTTAATTAACAAAAAAAATTGAAAGCCATTAAAATACAGAAGTGAAGTGTGTAAGTCATGCTACTTCCAACGAAGGAACGCTAAGGATGTTCTTGGCAAAAACTTCCAAAGCAGACAGCACAGGGACAAGCACGTAAGGCGCACATTTGACAGAGAGCTGTGTCGATGGGTCACAAGCTGCCCGGGCAGCTGCCCGCTGAGGCTGGGGTGCTCGGTGCACTGCTGAGCCTCAAGTGACATGAATGAATGACTTTCAGGTTAGGTGTGGATTTCTTTTCCTCTGATGGGTGGCCATTACAACCTGAAGCTTTGCTGTTTCTAAAGGGGCTCAGAGATTAGGATATCAGAGATCCAAGAAACAAACAAAATTAACAATAACTGGTACTAATTTAAAAAAACTTTTAGTCCCAAATCAGTTTTCAGGCTCAAGTTATGATGATAAATATGCACTTTAACTCTCTTTGATTAAAAATAGCGTTATTTCTTAATGTTTTGGATGTAATGAAACAAAACCCTGAGTGGAGTGAGGAAAGCAATCTGACTTGTAATCAGTTAGATGAATCTTATTTTGTTTTACGAGTCTCTGGTACGTTAGGAAAGTTATTTAAATGTTTCTGAGCACTGGCTTCTGTATCTGTGAAACGATATCAGCCTGACACTCTTGATTTTGCTGGGCAGCAGTGTACGTCCCGTTCTGAGCCCAGTTCCCGCCGCTGATTGTGAGAGCTCTAGTGACTATAACTTTAATCTCTTCTTGGCTTTGCACTTAAGTTCATCACTGAGAAATGTGTACTGGTACACCTTATACTCAAGAAAGATATTTCTGTAAACACAAACTGAGGAATAATTTTCCTCTGTGTGTCACTAATGTTCAACTGTCTAAAAAAATTCTAGCTGAAGAAATGTGTAAATAATACCTTTTACGAAAGGAATTTTCTCATAATTTTATTCTGTCAATAACATTTGCTATTATAAATACCAGAAAGCATAGTTGAGAGACTAAATAAAAGATGTAACATTGGTTAATAGGAAAAGGTAATATATGTTTGTTGGAAACACTACAATGAGGCCAGTCACAGGGAGAAAAGGATATTTGTCTTGAGAATTTGCAAATACATCTAACATCTTGTGAAGCTGTAGGATCATTTAATTTTTGCCTCTGAAGATTTTATTAAATATGAGCTAGTTAATCTGTCCTCACTCTGCTAAAACCATCAGCCGTAAATTCACTTGGGTAGAACTTGGAAAGAAATCAGAGCAAAAGACACCCATTTTACACAATTATGCAGAAGGCAACTTGTATTGAGTAGTTCAATTTCAACAACTTGAGAAAACTTGCTGCAGTGTATGATTTTAAGCTTCAACCAATTCCACTTTCCAGCGGCCAAAAAAAAAAAAAAAAACCTGATAAATTTAAACACCATTCATTTGAAAATGCACAAGGCTGGGCTATGGCCTTTTTTTCAAAAACAGCACAATTGCTGCTACTGTTGTTGAAATTATCTTTTGGTGAACAGAACCTATCACTGGTATCTTTAATGAGAGCCTTTGGAATAAAACACTACTAACCTAAGGAAAAATAGAATACAGCATTAATCAACAAGTTAGTGAGAAATAAAAGTAAACAATTTAGTAAAAGAATTAATCTTGAGTTTTTATGTCATGTCATATTTTATCAGGCAACCTTATACTCTTGCAGTAAAACTTTTTATGTTTCAACTATTTCAGGACAAAGTAGATATTTTCTTTCATTTACCACAAAGCTTATCTCCCATTTTCTTTGATGGAACAGGTATTTTGGAAGCCAGTATGGCTTTTATTATAGTTAAAAGGATAAGAGGATTCTTCTGCAGTTTTTGTGTTGACTATATATATGTGTGTGTGTGCATGTGTGCGTGCATTTTACTTCTCAAAAAGTTTCCTTTCATTCTTTTTCTCAGTCTCCAACTAAGTCACTTTTATGTTTTTTTGTTGATTTCCCCTTTTTATTTCCCTCTAACAGCTCTCCTTTTCCTTCAAGTCTCAAAGCAAACTGTGTTACACGTTATGCCTTGCAATGGGTCTTCTCCAATTTCCATTATCAATTATCTTCTCTCCCAACGAAAATACTCATTTCTGTGCAATTGTATTTCTCAGTGTTACACCGCACTGAAAGATAATATGCAGTAAAAATAAAGAAATTAATCAATCCCCTAAGATCTCTCCTGAATTTACAGAACATTAAATTAAGCAATAGGCTCAAAATGTCCAATTAAATGTACTCTCCTTGCTGAGATCTGCTACAGGACAGGCCTCTGTACACCCCGAGAGAGGAAAAAAGCTTAAAAGCTTAAGATACACTCTTTGTCCTCTACAAAGCTTACTTTAGTTGGAAAAAATACTAACACACTTTGAAAAAGTCCAGAAAGAAAAAAACTGCAGGCATAAAAAGATTCTTGCAGTCAGTGCAATAAATGGTCTGTAGATTTATGGCAAAGCGAGTGCACAACTGGTATAGAATTTCTGCAAACAACTTATTTGAATATATAATGAGTGGGTGGGTACATACAGGGAACTCTGGAGAACAAAATAGACTACTATTTTGTTCATGTCTTTCTATTTGCTTTTTTAAAGGAAGAATTTCTTTTTTGTATTATGTGATGACCAAAAATAAACAAAAAAGATCCAAATGAAGGAAAAGAAGGTTTCTTGGGAGAGGCAGGCTGGAGTGGCCCCGGCAGGCTGGCGAGGCGGGGGAGCCGGGGCGCAGGCCGGGAGAGGGCGCCACAGTGGAGGGAACGTTGCTGGCGCTCAGGAGAGCCTGAGGTCGTGTCAACAGGCTTCAGAAAATGGTTCAGGCGAATCTGTCTTTCAAAAGTCTGGTTGTTTTTAACTGGTAAAAGCTTTGATTTTATGCTGTAATTAAGCTCCTAGATCCGCATAAGCAGTCAAAGCTGCCTTTAACTACAAAGGCAAAGGAGAAGATATAACTAACTTTCTTTGAATACAATCCCAAGTTATAAGTATAAATTTTTAAAAAAAACCAGGGCAAAGATTTTAAATGCTGGAAAAGAAACGGATGCTGCACTTTTAATTATCTGTAGATACAGATTATCCATTTCATTTCTGAGACAAATTATGTTTTTTTTCTAAAAGGAGTAGGACAGGTTACATTTAGCATGTAACTTTTCTGCTGATATAACTACTTCTAATATCAATCCACAGAGACAGAAAAGAAACTTAAAGCAATGTTAGGCTTTTTATCCTATTATCATAAGGCTGTTAATGCAAATTGATTTACTATATTCTGGTCTTAGTTACTTTTATTGCTGCTAAGACAAAACCCCGAAGCCCAAAATTAAGGGAAGAAAAGTTCATTTGGCTCAGTTTGTAGAGGTCTCAACCCGTAGCTGGTTCCAAGTTTGGCTCCAAAGCAGGGGGCCTGGGAGGTAGGCATCATAAGGAGAAAAACAGTCCATGCTGGGCAGAGGTAGCAGAGCTGGCAAAGGACCAGAGCAGCTTTTTCTGTCCCTCTTATAATCTATCTGAACTACTCAGATTAGGGCCATGCCAAGCCAATCAGTGGACTAATATGGTAATCACTCACCCTTAATTCTAGCCTCATGATCTGAGCATTACGTTCTAGATTTGGCCACCTGTAAAAAAGCCCCACCTCTGACGAATTGAGGCTTTGATGGGACATCTAGACACAGCCATAACAATCCTATTATTTATTCACTTAAGAAATATGTGAGAGAGAAAGAGAAAGACAGATAGAGAAGAGTGCTCTGATATATCTGAATCATCGCCAGACAGTGAAGGAGAAATAAGTATATGTTAGTGGGAAATTCAGGCTCACAAAAGTCCAGCAGGTAATTTACTCCAGGTCTTTAAGCAGTAGATGATAAGGAGCACTGAAAGCCAGTTCTAACTTTATGGTTCTTTCTCCTCTATCCTCACTCACAAATCAACCACAGATACATCAGGTAGAAATGATAGGATCAACAAGTACACCAGATTTCCGCTGTTACAAATATGAAAGTCTTGGTAAAGAGAAATTGAAAAGACAAACAATAAGTTCTGTTGAGAGTGTGTGGAAATTGGAATCCTTATATACTACTAGAGGAATTGTAAATAATACAAGGACCTTGTAAGGGAATTTGAAAGATCCTTAAAATATTAAAGCTACCACATGGCCTGACCATTTCACCTGTACATTGATATCTAAAAGAAATAAAAATATATAGGTACACACAAAAAAATCTGAGTACAAATGTCTATTGCACCCTTATTAATAACAGCTCAAAAGTAGAAGCAACCCAAATGCATGCCAAGTAATTAACAGAGAAACAGAAAATACTGTGTCTGTACGCTGGAACAACATATGACACCAAAAAGGAATGATGTACACAGGTTGCACCACCCAGAATTTAACACTGAAAAGATGGCTAAAAGAAGCTCAACACAAGCCCTGCCCCCGCATATTATTCTATTAAAATTAAGTGTCCAGAACAGGTAAAGCCATAAAGACAGAAAATAGGTTAGAAGTTGCCAGAGGCAGGGGAAGAGGGAAAATCAGAAGTGACTTTTGTTGACTTCGTAATTTCTTTTTGGGCAAATGAAAATACCCTAAAAATTAGATAATAGTGATTGCAGGATAACTCTATGAATAAACTAAAACCACTGGAGCATACACCATAGAAAAGTGATTTTTATGGTATAAAAGTATAATGTAATAAAGCTGTTATTGTAAAATAATCAGTATTTTTACGTGAGAATTTCTACTTTTAAAATCCAAACATTACATACACCCATGAAAAGTATACTATTTTAGTGTTTTCTGTTAATTAGATGAAATAAAAACATGTATGTTTTTAAAATGTTCGGCAAGTTACGTAGATGATTACCAATTACTTTGCAATTCAATTTACATGCAGTTGTGCAAATATTTCACCAGGATCCTTTAAGGGAAGTCTCTCTCTTCATTCCACGAACTTGTAAAAACAACAACATGAAATATAAAAGAAGAAATTACAGAATTCAAAGTGTCTTTATAAAACATTTGAAATGACAATGTGGAAAGATAAGGCGGAAGGTGTTGGTACAGGAACACGAGGCCCATCTATAAAGTGAACTCCCCTCTTCCAGGCCAGGGGTGTCTGACAGGGTCCGGACGGCGCCCCACCTCCCGGGGGCTGACTCACAGGAGCCTCTTCCACCCCGTGTCCCTGCTCTTCCCTCTGTGTTCATGCGTCCCTCCAGTGAGTGCTTTAAAGCTCCCTTTGATTCTATTTCTATTGAGATTGAGTTATCTCTGTCCTATGCAACATTTTTTCCTCATCCTTCCTTATTTTGCAAAACTTGAAGATCTGTACTGTGAAAATAAAACAGTACTCTCCTTTTACATTTGCTTCAACATGCATGTTGATTCCTCCTGAGAAGCATGCCACAGAGGGCGAGCAGAAAAGTGGGGCTACACTTGGTTCCTCTAATCCCATCCCCGCACCCACTGCACTCCGTGATCTCAGAGTAGAGAAGCCATTTCCCTTGGGATCATTCTCTACTCTGAGATCACGGTTTTTTTGTTTGTTTGTTTGTTTGTTTTTGAGACAGGGCCTCGCTTTGTAGTTCAGGCTGGCCCTCAGCTCACTATGGAGCCCAGGAAAACTTCGAACTCAGCAATCCTCCTGCCTCTGCCTCCCGAGTGTTGGGATGACAGGCATGAGCCGCCACAGCAGACCGGGTTTTGTTTTTGTATTTGTTTTTGCTGAAGCGGAAAAAGAATAGCAATTTCGTCACAAGCTTGTGTGACAATTGCATGATTTAAAATATGTAAAGAGTTCTGATCATGTTTGTACACATTAAGCATCATAAGCACAGCCAAAGAGTTATCAGAATTTCCCCACCCTATTTGCCGCTTGTCTTACCCTCGTCAGACATCTAGGCTGAGGGAGAATAAGGAAAAGAGCCGGACTGCTGTTTAGTATTTCCTCCCCTGTCCATGCCACTTAATGACTGAAATCATCCCATTACCTTACAGGGCAATACTGGAAAGAAGAAATACTGTGTGTCACGGTCACCACAGAGACGAGCCACACTCCAGCTCTCAACCTGCTGTCTCTTGCTATTCTGGGCCAGCTCCCTCCGAGTCTTCTCTGTCCCTCCGTCCCTCAGGTCAACCACGCACGCTGTTCTACTCAGGACAGGACGCATGGAGTAGAAAGGAGGAAACAGTGGTAAAGAAACTGATCTGGAATCTTGAGTCTGTCTGATTTCAATGGAACTTTCTCTAATCCCGATGGTAACAAAACAGCAAATGCTCATTATCTTCAGAATATATCCAGAATGATACCTCTTTACCTAAAAGTAGAATGATCTTGCTTGTCTGCATAGAAGAAGAAGGAAAAACAACGGAGTAGAAGACACCTTTTCTTTTTCAGATCTAATCTAGGATCTTAAGATGTCTGAGAAATACTTATCTCCTCAAAACCTCCACTCGGGCCTGGAATACGTGCCTAAGAAGCCAACTCAACTTCTGTCTGTCCCTCTTATATCCACTTCAGTAGCAAGTGCTGTTGATGCCACCATCAAAACACACACCATCATATATCATGCTACCATGCATTTCCCTGGTCCTACTCACTAGATATTACCCTCTGTGAGTCTGTCAAACTGTAAATAAAAATACATCATTTTCTCATTCAAAACATCCCAAAGGCGTCCCATCATCTTGGCAAAAATTGAGATTTCTTCCTATGACCTATGAGGCCCAGTTTAACTCCCCTGTTGACCAGCACCCCAATTTTACTTGCTTCCCTTTCTTCCTCTACTGACTGTGCTATAGCTATCCTGCTTCTCTTCTACTTTCCAAACACACCAGTGTGTTACTGCTTCAAGGATGCTGTTTCCTCTGCGTGCTTACTCAGTCACATGGCTCACTTCTTGACTGCACCCACCCTGAGCTATTGCATGAGGCACAAATTCACCATCCTACAGAAAACCGCATACGATAACCCCAAACATAGACCCTAGCTTTTGCATCCATTTTTCCTATTACTACCTGGTTTATAGAATTATTTTTACTTGCTCATTATCCATGTCTCCTATTAGAATGTAACTCTATAAAAACAGTGTTTCTGTTCACTGTGGTAAGGCCAGTGCCAAGATGAGGGATATTAAGATATGTGCAATAAATGAATAAGTAAACTTCATTAAAGTGTGTGGAAAACCACAGAGTACTAGATGGTCTTTGGGCTGAAACCATCCTTGTACCATTAAGGGCTGAGCACCTAGACTGTCTGGGGGTCAAGGAGATCATTCATGAGGGAATGAAACTGCTATGTTAAGGGATGATCAGGTTAATATATATATATATATATATAATATATATATATACACATATATATATACATATATATGTATATTTAAACTGACCATTCCTTTTAAATCTTAGCTCTATGTTTTAATTTAAAACAGGACAAATTATGGGGATGCACCCCTTCATGAAGTGTTTCATCAGTAAGCCAACAGACTCAATTTCCAAGATCTATTGAGAAAGAAAAATAGAGAAAAGGCAGAGAAACTGGTAAGATATGCTAAGGGAAAGACAAAGGTTACTGAGAGAAGTGATGAGGTTCAAAACGCATTTAACCCAGATTATGCTACCTTGCGTTTGAAGAAACAACAGAAGCAGTAATGCCGTTTTCATTTTTCCCATTCAAGTCACAGAATCCAGGAAGAATTCTTTGCTCTCCCCTGAATCAGCTCATAACACCCTCATGTGAAAGGAGCTTTCCATATATCCAAAGGAAAGAATCATCCTCTTTTCTGAAGGCATGGAAAAGTGTCTGAGAAAAAGGTCCTTGTTAAGTTCAATAGATGGTACTCATTTGTCTAAATAGAGAATTGTAGTTTTCCCTGACTGTCCATTTCATTAATCCTAGTATACGAGTACTACTTCCTAGTATCCACTTCATTAATCCTAGTGTAGGAATGCTTTTCTGTCTCCACTTGTTATGAAGGTCATTATGTCACATAAATCAATTTGGGTACTTTGGTTAGTCTGCCTTTTGTTATAAGGACTCAGCCATAAGTCTGGTGATGGATAAGAAAGTACTTTTTCTCCACAAAATGAAATAATTGGCTAGGATTCTACTCCTACGATCCCCACACACCTAGTATTACAATCTGTAATTACTATTACTGCATATGCTTAATGTAACAGTATACACTAATAAAGGAAGAAGACATTTTGCCATATTTTATAATCATGCTAAATTTTATCTGAATCATTTTTCTAATACCCAATTCATTAAACCTATAGAAGATTGCGGTGGCAGGAGTGGGAGAAGAAACTCATCCATCTGTTAGAACCACAGAAACAATAATTTCTTTTCTTTAGAATAATATTTTCTTTTAAAAACTTGTCATACTACAGAGTCAGACACCTTTATTGTCATCCAGCTCACCAGTCAGTGAAGCAGTTAACGTCCTGGTGAGAACCCCTGGCTGTGCAGACCCGCTCCCCACGCTGCCCGGGGTGGAGCGAGCACCCCTTCGGCCTGGCTCCCCAAACGAAGCTGGCTGCTCTATCAGCCGTCGGTCTCATTCGTTTTCTTTCAAATGGACAGAGAAAAACTAGTGGACACAAGAAACATTCACAGAAGCTGAAGCATCATTTTCAATTAACGTCTTACAAAATCTTGAGTTTAATTTGAAATAATTCTTTAATAATGTAGGCTATTTATATTAATAATTAAAACAGACTAAAATAGGCATTCCAGATATAGAACTTCTAGTTTTTCTTAACTGGCTATCAACAAAAATAATTATAATTCATTAGGGCTGTGTCATTCAAGAAAAAAAGGAAACCTATAAAATAATGCATATATTCACAAACAAAAGTGTCACTTGATGGTGAGAATTACATTTTAACTAATAGGTCCTTTATTAAGTTTGTAAATAGTTTACTGCTTAAACATGGTTTCCTTCTTAAAATACTAATTTCCACATGGAAAAAAATAAGGCATAAGATTACATAATTCCAATTTTCAAATGCTGAATAATGTACAAATTTTTCAAAGCATTCTAAAAATTTCTTTCTACTTTGCTACATCAGTCTGTTAAAAACACAGCAAAATTGGCGTCTGAAATATTTTAATTTGTTGTACATTAACTAGAAAAATTTTTTCAATTTTTAATTGCATGGCAATTTATGTGTTTCCTCTTAGAGGGATAAAAGTAAAATATCCTAATAGTTATTCATTTTAGGACCAAGCCTCGTTTTCCCTCCCTGGCACATTAAATAGTCCATGTCCAGTAGCTTGGAGTCTCTTTCACGAGGACAACATCAACGAGCAATCTTCCCCAAGTGCTGGCCTGACCCTTTCCTTTTTCTACAGATCCAGCTGAGCAGCAAAAACTGCTTGAAATTCAGCAATCACATTTCTCACTGTTCCAGAATGACCTATTTCGCACTAGAATGAACCAGTGAATTCATACATATAAATAACTATCTGCAGACACTGCTTTTCAAAATATGAACAGGAATAAGGCAAAAAAAAAAAAGTGAACAAGAGCAGTAGTTTAAAATGAAGATTTTCAACTCTCTGATATGACAATTAGAAACAAGAAGTTTAATATACTTTAGATGTCAATGTATACATTCGATATCAAAGTTAAATTTGAAGTCTTGGACTCAGTGAAATTCATGATGGAGCAAGCTAAAATAAGTTCAACTTTTTCTTTAAATACATATCATACTCTTGCTGTATATTTTTAAAGCTATCTTTTCTTGAGAATTCCGAAAAAATCAATTGCGAACCTTTTTTAAGCAGTATATGGCTATAAACTATTGGCTGCATCTTTCAACGACAAGGATTTACTGAGCATTATCTCATAAAAAGATAATTAATGTTATATTCTAAACACAATATATTCTAGGACCTACTGAGCTTCTCTCCAGAATTCCTCCTCACTTTTAGAATTGCAGTGTAGAACACTGTGCATGCCGGCTCTCCACTGGTCTAGGGCGCCATGCTTTTGCACGGCTGTGTTCCGAATGACTAATAGTAAAATTCTATCACGTAACAGTGAATCAGCGACTCGGTCCCTGGCTTGTCCGCACCGGACTCGAGTGCAGGCAGGGTTCGGACAGCCGCCTACACACACGCACGCAGGTTCCGTCTGCACTACGTCACGCACCCGCCGCCGAAAGCGGAAGAACTCCGGCGGGACAGTGATCCCCGAGGCGGAGGAAGGTAAGGCCACGAGCCCTCCGTGGAAGGAAAAGCCTCCTCGCCTGGCGTGTTCGGGTGCTGCAAGAAGAGGACCCGCAGTGCGGCCGCTCAGAGCCCGGCTTACCTCCCGAGGCAGTGCGAAGCTCGGAGAGCGCGGAGAGTCCACGGAAGAGGGGCTGCGTGCCCGGGGCGAGTGCGCACGCGCGGGAGGGGTGCGTGGGAGTCAGCCTGTCTCGGGCTTCTGGTCTGGTCCTCCATGAAAAAGGAAGTGCTGAGGCCAGGGACAGACCCGGAGTGAAACGAATGGGAAAACAGCCAGAGTTCATTCACACAGCCTCGCGAAATTGCGTATTTTTACAAGGCACGACAGGAGGGCACCTTCTTCCCGGGCGTCAGGAGGCGCAGCACGCGTCAGAAGCGCAGGCCACAGTGCGGCCGAGCCGCCTCTCACTGCAGCGGCTCAGGACCCAGCAGAGCTTAAAGGGAAGCCACACGTGATCAAACTGTGTTGAAGCAACTAACTGTCCCTCAACACAGGCCCAGAAATAAAGGCATTTTTAAAAAGGTCAATCTGTACCCAACAACATGATATTCACAACGCCAGATATCCATTCAAATATGTGAGACATGAAAAGAAGCGGCAAAATATACCTCACAACCAGAAGCGAAGCCAATCAACACAAAAACACATGTAACACGGACGAGCGAACGCGTGAATGTGGACATTTCATCAGTTATCACTACTGCTCAAGGAAAGCAAGCAGCAGCACAATCCAGAGAAGTGGCTAACACACAAGACCTACCACAGGCCGTGACAATAAAATGGTACACTGGTATGCTTTGAGCCCCAAATACTCTAAACTTAATCAGTGTTACATTTTTATAGACATTTTTCTTTCCTCTATATGCTCTGATGCTTTAACTCTAAAAGACGGGCAAAGTAGGACTAGGTATTATCATATTCTCAATCTAACAGTCCTCATGTATCTAAGCCCATTAACAGACAAGAAATCATATGATCAGAATTGCATAATACATTGTGATCTATCTCACTGCAATCTAGAGTTTGCTATTATCATCCTCTCTTTAATCTTTTTTAAAATATTTGAACATTTATTGGCACATTGTATATACACATCACAATTACAGTAAGACATGACTTAATTCTCATTTTCCCCGTCCCCTACCCACCCTACAATTCCCCATACGCACAAGCTTTGTCTCGTTTTTTTCACCATCAAATGTTTTTCTTCCCCCTCCTTACTTACCCCTATACCCCATTTCCCTTTGAATATTTACTATTTCACAATATCTGTCCTGCATTGTAGAACTCATTTACATCTTCAATTTCTCATACCACAGAAAAGACATGATATTTACACACCTGTGACCTATTTATTTCACTTATGAGTATGTCCTTAAGGTATGTCCATTTGAGTGTAAAAGACTCAAAATTATTTTTACGACATAGTAATACTCCATTTTGTAGAAAACCCACATCTTCTTTATCCAGTCTAGAGTGGATGGGCATTTGGGTTGTTCCCAAGATTCAGCTTCCACAAACTTAGAGGTCCCATTTGACCCTGCTATTCCCCTGCCGGGGCTGTACATGAAAGAATTACAAGATTCACATCCCAGCGACATATCTTTCTTTACTCCTTCCTACCCCTTTCTCCTGGATGTGCCTAAGTGACAGGAAAGGCAGGGGCAGGGCTTCAGCAGGAATGTGTTCTCAAGCTGGCTGTTGATGTTCTCATTTATTCAACAAACATTTCTTGAATACCTATTATTCCAATTTTTTTTTTTTTTTGAGACAGGGTCTCGCTTTGTAGTTCAGGCTGGCTCTGAGCTCACTATGTAGCCTAGGCAAGCTTCGAACTCAGCAATCCTCCTGTCTCTGCCTCCCGAGTGCTCGGATTGCAGGTGTGAGCCACCATGCCCGGCACTGTGGTATGTGGTATTGATTGCTGGTGGGCGTGAGTCTCCACGCCCAGCATTGTATGTGGTTACTGGGATCGAACTCAGGACCTTACGCTTGCAAGGCAGGTGCTGGAAACACTGAGGTAACCCTCCAGCCTTATTCCAATTTTGATCATATGATTTCTTGTCTGTAAATGGGCATAGGATACACGAGGACTGTTAAAAATACTAGTTAAGAATATGATAATACTTGTTATTGCAGTTATTGGGTAAGGTATGAGGGGCACACTGGTGGAGAGGCTCAGAGCTCCATGGATGAGGAGGTCTCTACTACAGTAAGCATGATCAAACAGTTCTTAACATCAAATGAATATATGCTAAATCATTTTACTATTCCAAATACTACTACTGAATTGTCATAATCCAGACGCTATAAGTAAGCCAGTTTGTTGTTCATAAAATCAAAAGTTTAGTAAAGAGTATTTGCTAGTAATCATCATAGTAGCTTAAGGATAATTAAGGCTTATCTTTATGAGAACATAGCAAAATAAATTATTATTGCAAGGAAGACAAAATCATGTTTGAAAAAGTCTTGGTGCTTAAATTTTGCTTTAATGTATAAAAGATGCAAGAAATTGTGAATGTAGGTAAGAAATGAAAGTCAATCAACTAAAGTAAATAAGAAAAACAGGCAACATAAAATTTTTAAAAGGCACTGTGAGATGTTTTTCTCAGAGGCAGGACAACTACTGAAGGACGCTGAAACATTATCCCCAAAATACATTTCTCTGAGAAATTTCCCACAGGCATTCCCCTCATAAAAAATGCACCATTTAAGACATACCTATTTAAAATCTTTCCTCCGTGTAAACCTGGAAAGTTTGTTCCCAGAATCATTCAACCCAGTACATTCTTTAGTTTTTATATCATTCCTGAATTTTACACCGGAAATGGTGATACCAGGAAAAAAGTTGTGCATAACTTTCAGAAAACTACTTTATCAAGATAAAATATACAACAGAATACAGGTGTAAAAAATTAAGAATTATCAAATTTAGTTTCTTATATTGTCAGAACTTTTGCATGTGGAGGACGATTTTATTAACCATTTAAACAAAACTGTGTATTGTTTCAGCAATAGAAAAGTAGCACCGTCGCGGGGACACTGGCTTCTTTCTCCAGCACTGCGGCAGCGGAAGGTCAAGAAGCTGAGCTCAGGCGTCATTCTTCGTAATAAATAAGAAGAGACCCTGCCCCAAATTTTCTATTTTGTGAATAGAACTGGTGCAAATTTTACATATTCCAAATCCTGGAACTTCATTTTATAATTGCCCATCAGTTGACTGTGAACAGTAACAATTTGTTCACTCAAAGCTCTTTCCATTTGTAAATATCTAAGTTAATCTTTCACTCATTCTAAGTTGTTGTTTCTGACTTCAACATTATTATAAATTCAGTATGACACCAAGCATAAATCATCATTTATATTAACTGAGTGTCATTGTTATTGAAAGACAATTAGGTACACATCACTAAATGTCTGATTGAAATAAATTAGGCAGGAAAATAATTTTATAGCCAATAATGAGAAATAAAGTTGTATGTTTGGGAGCCCCATGCTGTTTGCTATGGTGTAGGATACTAAATGACTTGCAAATTCTTATCTGTGGACATTTGTTTTCCAAACTATGTTTATCAGAAAGACATTCAAACGGGCAAAAATTACCCAGATACTGAATGAAGCACATGAACGCCTGGCACACTGCAAAGTGTTTCAGGCTTGGTTGGCTTTTCAGTGCTTGAAAACGGAATTAGAACTAGACCACTGAATACTAATCACACTACTGCATCAACTCAATACATTTAAATTCTTAGGGTGAAAATATTTATCATTGGCTTTGATGCTACATCATTTTTTAATATTGCTCTCAAGTGACTGGATAGAATTTCTATGTCCAGAAAACCAAGGTAAATGATAAACAAGTTTTAGATTTCTTATCTAGAATATTTAAAAAGTGCCTCTGATCAGACACAGACATTTAAATCCTCAAAACATAGTAATTACAAGATGGTGTGTACTTTTTAAGACATACATGAGATCATAATCCCTAAGGACTTTTCAAACAACTGCATTAGTTACCTGATGACAATTCAAGATTTATGAGGAATAATTATCTGGAAATATATGAAAGTATTTATATAATCAAGTCTAACAACCTGAGAGACACTCAACTTTCACAAATGAAAATATCTGACTCATCCTAGTACAAACAGTAAAATGTGAAAATTCATGCTACAGGGAAAAACAAACAAAAAAGAAGCATGAACATTATTCACTGAATTTTCAATAATTTTTTTTAAAATCTAAGAGTCCAGCATATGTAAGTATTGAATTTAATATACAAAATACATAGTAATTATAATTTTTAAAAATCCTCGGTATATTGGGCCAGTGGGTTAGCTCAGTGGTTCTGGCACCTGCCTCACAAGCACAAGGTCCTGAGTTCGATCCCCGGTAACCACATACAATGCTGGGCATGGAGACTCACACCCACCAGCAATCAATACCACATACCACAGTGCCGGGCGTGGTGGCTCACGCCTGTCATCCCAGCACTTGGGAGGCAGAGAAGGATGATTGCTGGGTTTGAAGCTTGCCTGGGCTACATAGTGAGCTCAGTGCCAGCCTGAACTACAAAGCGAGACCCTGTCTCAAAAAAAAAAAAAAAAAAAAGCTTGTCTAAAGTCATTCTCCAATCAAACAGTAAATTAGGATGACCACCTTCCATGACTGTTTTTGTTTTGAAGCTTTAGTCATTAGATTAATTTTTTACAGAATCAGCCAAAACTTCAAAAATGATGAAAAAATACAAATCAAACTTTAAAATGAAGGTGACATGAACAGAAATATGCTCAGAAGAAATATGGGGAAATAGAAAAAGTAGAAACAAAAGAAATCCTAAAGTCAAAGAAGCATACAATGAAAAACCTAAGGATCTTTGAATTTTCTCTGTAAAATTACAGAATAGAGACAACATATAAAGGAGTACAGAATCAAGTTAGATAATGAAGAAATTAACTGCAATCCAATTGGATAATTACAAATAGTAAAAGACATTAAGAAAGAAAAAAAACAAAGGATGTATGTTTTTGAACAAAAGCTAAGAACACACACACATGTCATCACTCTAAATAGCAGCACCGACAGAGCCATCACAGAATGAACTGAAGTATTTAAGTTTTAATCCAACAAGTATCTCTGAATTCTTAGCTTTGGCAGGGCAGGCTGCTAGCCTAGCTCTCTGTCCTCTGTCAGGTAAGTATCGCTCCAACCCCAGAGAAGGAAGGAAAACACAGAAAACAATGAGGTGGTCAAAATAATAACATAGAAGTTTTTGTTCGAGCAATGGATATTCTGATATTTAAAGCACTTGAAACACGTAAGAGGGTCTGACAAGAAAACTTGACAGGCTTGTGGTTTTTATTTAAAAGAAGTGGAATAATGGCAATTTTGACATTTAATTTGATATTCTGAAGGACAGGCTGCACTGACTTGTTTTACACAGTGTCTGAAAACTTATTAGTCCATATGTCCATTTATAAGCGATGCTTAAGTGTCAGATTTGTTAAGTCTGTTTGTTAGAGATTAAAGAGGTTGAGAGACTTCAATGTACTAAGGGTTACAGTTCAAAATGTCTAACAGGTTTGAAAACGGTATAAAAGTTTAGAAGAAGGCTGGAGATGTAGCTCAGTGGTTCCAGCACCTGCCTTGCAAGTGCAAGGTCCTGAGTTTGATCCCTGGTAACCACATACAATTCTGGGTGTGGTGACTTATGCTCACCAGCAATCAATACCACATACCACAGTGCTGGGGGTAGTGGTTCACGCCTGTAATCCCAGCACTCGGGAGGCAGAGACAGGAGGATTGCTGAGTTCGAGGCTTGCTTGGGCTACATAGTGAGCTCAGGGCCAGCCTGAACTACAAAGCGAGACCCTGTCTCAAAAAAAAAAAAAAAGTTTAGAAGAGTTTAGTCTGTTAAATGTATAAACTAACCAACACTATTTAAGAAAAACATGAAAAGTAGAACTTTAAATATAAACCCAAATTACTAGATTTATGAATCAAGGACAAAATGGAAATTAAAGGCACATAGACAATTCAGTGGTTTTCTTTTCCCTCAGTATCAGGGATCCAACTCAGGACCTTGTGCTTGCCAGGCAGGTGCAGTGCCACTGATCTATGTCCTTGGACTTACAAACATTCACCTTACAATTTCAAACTTTCTTTAAAAAACAGTACAATTAAAACACTCAAACTAAGAGTATTTTTTCACATTGGAAATATTCTTTCAAAGATTGAAAGTCTAAATGATGCTCTGAAGAGTAACATTAATTTCTTCATTGAAGAAGTGGGAATCTTTCAAAAGAGATAAGCATCTTTTAAGCTTGAACTATCCCTATTATGGAGACAATACTATGTGACTGTAAAAAGATCACTCCAATATTCCCAGAACTATATCTGAGAAATTCATTGCCTACCATGTTAAATGTTTGAGGTAGTCCTACAATAAAGAAATGCTTTATTTTTCTTTCTTTGAACATGGATACTCCATTTGATACTTACTAAAATCTTACAGAATGGGAAAAAGTGCTTTAAGGAACATAATTTGGAAATTTCTACATGAGATAGTCTTCAAGGATTCTTTGTGAGAATGCTGAACACAGACATGACAAAGCTGTTACAGGAGATAACTGGTTTCCATTATTAAAAGTACTACAGAAGAGTTGGCAGGCAGGTTGCCTTAATGAAATGGAATAGCCTTTTCTCTGGTATGAGAAACTGAAGTTGTAAATGTGTTCTGGATGCATGATTGATACTATGAAATAGTAAATATTCAAAGGGAAATGGGGTTTGGGGGTAAATAATGAGGAAAGAAGATTGGTGGTTAAAAAAAGGAAACAAAACTTGTGCATACAGGGGTGGGGGTAGTGGTAGGGTGGGTAGAGGATGGGGAAAATGAGAATTAAGTTGTGTCATATACTGGTACAAATTCTCAATGTGGAGTGTATTTGGATGTGTGTATGTATGTATGTGTATGTATATATATATATATATATATATATATATATAAAATGTATCAATAATATGTACCAATTTAAAAAAAGAAATGGAATAATGAAATAGTTTTTGCTCAGATTTTCAGGATCCAAAGGCACTGTTTGTGCTTTCCTGAGCGTGACACTAGAATCTCCCCTTTTCTGAAAACGTCATGTATGTACCAGGTTTTTACCTTGACCTACATTTCTGGTGGTTCCAAAATCCTGACTTCCCATGACCAGATTCAGAATCAACAGCCTAGGAAATACCCAACTGGGTGATCTACAACAATTTAAATTCACAATGTTGGAGACACCGTTCATTCTCATCAATACAAAAAATCTCTCTGAATTCCACCTTTACACCATTCTGCACTGGTGTTCCATTTACCTGGTGCTCGAAGCCAAACCTAGAGCAAATGTGAGTTCTTCGCCCTCAGCTTTCACACCTCTTAGACTAGTACAATACAACCCGAGCATCCTTTAAATTCATCTGTTTCTCTCCATTCTGATTTCATTATCGACATTCAATTTGTCAAGATTTTCTCCTGGACCGCTGCCAAAATCTCTGGCCGAGAACTCTGTCTCCCTCTCTAATACCTTCTAGGTGGTGATATTTTGGTTTCCTTTTTCGTATGTAAGTATTACGTGCTCTTCCTTTACGTAATTCCCTAACTTCTTAGTGCTTTCCTATCAGGCTCTTGATGCCCTGTGGTGTGACTGACTCCGGTCTCTAGCACTGTCTGTTACAACCCCACAGTGACGTTACACACGCATCCAGCTCCTTGCACTTCCACATCTGTCTTCACCTGTGTGGTCTTCACTGTTTAGAACACCCTACTTTCTTCTTCTAGAAGAAAAAGATAAGGGAATCTTCCTATCATTCAGCTCTGGGGAACCTTCCATGCTCTTTGCATACTTTGCCTCTTTCTGTGTCAAATCAATGCACTTTATTAAATATACAAAAAAGCACTTATTTCAAATTTCTACAATTTTTTGCTTTATCTAACTGCTTTTTCCACTAGGCCTGGGATGGATTATTTTCCGTATATTCAACAAACTACTTAAACATCTATCTAAATCAAGTGAATACCTCTCAAAGTAAAGTTTTAAAGTTTAAATGGACAATCATTTCCTTCTGTATTCTACGAACAAACTCTAACAAACTACAGGAGAAATGTCAATCCTCATCTATTTCCCCAAGAGATTTTTGTATTTTCCCTCTTTTCTTAAAAAAAGTGTAAAAGATAAATGTCTCCTTCCATCTTTTCTTACTCATATCTAAAACTATAGCCCAAAACATAAGTGTAAATATCTTAATGTTAATATGTCTCTTTTCTCCTCTTGGTCACAAGTCCGCGGGCATGAAGGACACGGGGTCGCAGAGTTGAAGCTGACTCTGCTGACGGCGTCAGAGACCTGAGTCCTTCTGCCCTGCGGGGAAAACTGGTTCAGTTCAACAAACAAGTTAGTGAGAAGCCACTAAGTACAAGTCCCAGCTAGGAAGACAGCAGTTTTGCCTGCCTGGCGAAAACGACTCAAGTCAGCAAGCCTTTCACTCTCTCGGAGCCCACTGAAGTATGTTCAGAGTACAATCTGCAGTCTACAAGGAACAAGCAAACACCCTTCACCCCCTGTGTATGCGAGTGTGTGCGGGGGGGGGGGTGTAAAACAAATCTCAGGCATTAAATCAGACCATAGGAAATATGATATTGTTCACAAATATATTTCATCTATTTATTTCTCAATTTTTCTCTTAAGTTTTTCTTACCTTATGAGTAGGACACCATTGTTTCCTGTTTTATTTCTGTGTCACCTATGTGCTCTGCATACAATATGAACTTAAAAAAACACCTGTGTTCAAAGGGAAATAGTCTAAGATTATGACTGAGTCCTGTCTTAATATCTCCCATGTAACGAACGTTAAGTGACTTTTTGTAATCCAGTTTCTAGAAAGTTAAGCTCAGATAAAAGCAAAAGAAAATGCCAATATAAATAAAGTCAGAGACTGTGACATTCTAATAGCCGCTTATCAGTCTTCTTAAGGGCCCAGGAAGACTGCAGAGGGTCAGATGGGAGCTCCCGCCTGACCCTGGTGTGGATAATCACGTCCTGAGGCTGTGCAAGGGGAAAGCCACTAGTCCCAAATCAACAAGCTCATTCTATTCATAGCCTGGAATAAATTAGGCACTTCAGGGAATGGAAACTCCGACACTCCCCGGGAGGAACTGGCTACATGAGCAGGTCGGAGCACCTGCCTGAGGCATGTCAGGTGCCCAGCCAGCTGTGAAGCTCTTCCTGGCCTGGCTCAGTGGGTAGCAGCATAATAGGGGCCATTGTTAACACTGAGAGAATCAGAACCTCAACTGTAGGAAGAGTCTACTTCTCCTTCTCCAAAGAGCAGATGAAGAAATACACTTGAAGTGGAATATACACCTTACAGATCAATGAAATCTTAACATTTATATTTTTCTCAGCAAATTAAATAAAATGGGCTAGGGATTTAACTCAGTGGCACCATGTCTGCCTTGCAAGCCCAAGGTCCTGAGTTTGATCCCCAGTACACACACACACACACACACACACACACACACACATACACACACGGAATAAAAATCTGCATGATACTATAACAGAAGGACTTGGTAATATAATAAATTGTTGCTTTAAGTAGACATTTTGAAGGCCTTATGTAATAAGAATAGAAGCCACCATGGTAACGTGGTTTACTCATTTTGAGATGAATTTAATTCAGTAAAAATTTTTCATCATTTTAGTATATTAAAAAAACTAATAAAAATGAACATGTGACTAGATTTCCACAGGATTAAAGTTTGGAAACTAAAGAAAGTGGACTATGATGGTGAGCCGCCCACCTGCTCCAGAGTGCTGCTCCCTGCACCACTGGCTTGAAGCTGTGCACTCACCGTGAAACCCCTGTATGGCGAACACATGCTCTGCGTGTGTTATTAGCATGAGCTTAACAACGAACACTCGCCAGCCCTCCTTCCCAGACAGACAGGAAACGCACTGCAGGCCGGCGCCTCGATGTTACAAACCTCTGAAAGGGTGGGGAAGGCAGAAAAAGCTCCTGCTCCAGGTCTTTATCCATTTGGAACAAAAAGAGGCAATGGCCTAAATAAAACTAGTGCAAGTCAAGATGCAAAATACTACTTGTGATCTGAATTCAATGAAAAGGTGGCTTATATAGAGATGAAAGTTATACAATTATACTGTTTATTTTCCTTTGGAGGAAATGGTATTTCATATTTAGCCACTGCATTTAATAACTAGGAAATTTTATGGTAGAGAATAAACTGCAAATGCAGATAACAGCTCTGTGTACTAAATGTATATTTGATGTTACTAACAATGAAGATCATCAAGTTCCCATATTAAGTGGGAAAAAATACTTATGAAATCTAAAAGTTTCACCAGTGTATCCTTGGTGCCTAAAACATTTTCTGGCAACATAAGTCATTCATATACTGAACAAAAATCAAAAGCAAGAAAGGAACTCTTTATAAGTTGCAGTGAATGGGCTTGTGTATAATTTAATATAACCATTATATGAATAGAAAAATACTACATAAATCTAATTGGTGCAAAAGGTATATATAATTTAAATGTTATCTTTATTTTAAAAGATACTGAAATGATACTCTGTATTTTTATGTTTTAACCTAAAAATTTCATTCCTATTTGGAAGACTGATACCCTAATTCCATGTATAATTAACAAGATGAAATTAAATTACTTACTATACAGTAAAAACATCTCTGAAAACAATTAAATATAATTCTCTAAATTATATAGATGTATATTGACAATATAATCATCCTGTAGAATAAAAATATCAACAAAAACAAATGCCTGAAAGATCTCATGTACCAAACATACTGTCATACTACAAATATATAAATATTATACTATTGTGACAGTCAGGATTCACATCCAGACAGTCTGGCTCCGGAGTTCACAATCTTTATAAAACCAGGCCATATGTCATAGAGAAATGTATTGTAATTTTTTGTGGAAATGCCACAAATAAGCTAGCATTAGAAAATGTAAAAATAAATACTTGAAGTGTCTTCAATAAAGATTCATGAATTTCTCAGAAAAGATGGACTTAACATAATCAGGAATGTAAGAAACATGGATACAGCAAGAAAGAACAGAAGTAATGTCTATCTAGAAATGCCTAACAATAGAAAAATCAACATTTAAAAGTAATGCCAAGTGTGTATTTACACAAAAACAAGACCTCTGAGTAACATAAACTAGGCCAGTGAGACAAATGCAAATAATTCTTAATAATGTCTATTGCATTATTTATCTCCAAATAACTTTAAAGGCTCATTAAATGCTCTTCAGAAAATGCTTTTTTCAACTTATTTCATGCTCTCACTCCTAGAGCACTGCAGAAAACACGTACAAGAAAACATTCCTCATAGTCACCTTCGACCACCAGCCTACAATTTAGTTTCCTAAAATCTCCTTTCCAAACTGCCAATACATGACCTTATTCCCAACCAAAGGCTGGGGCTGAGGAATACAAGCACTATGGTTTTGCATCTTCTGGTCTGATTATTACTTTTTATTATTAACTGCATATAAAATCCCTACTTCACCGTACTGGATCTTTTATGGAAAGCCTTTTTCTTGTACTGGTGGGGTAGTTGTGGTGCTGTTGGTTCTGTGTATGTTCCTGGGTAACATGTTCTGCCTTGTTCTTTTCTTTTCTTTTCTTTTTTATTTTTTTAGTTTGGGTAAAACTCTCTGCAGGGAAGTTGAGATTCTGTAAAATTTCTCAGGTATTTCTTTAAACAGCTGTTTTTGTTTTTCTAGAAAGAGCATATTAGCCTGATAATTTCTCTCTCTCCACTGCTTTCCTTTGCTTTCTACAGAGGCAAAGTTCAAAACAGTAATACCATGCAATTCTTACAATAACTGAGGGAAACTACCTACAAATCAGCAACTGCAGCGTACTATGTATGAGCGAATCTTAAGGACAAATCTGAAAATAAACACCACTGTGGGCACGGAAGCATATTTAGTTACTATATTCATATTTCTACTAGATAATTTCTGTATAAGCAAATTACTGAAGATATCAATGGTACTTTCCTTAGAGCATACGTTCTAAGATGAAAGGAAAAAATAATCTGCAGGAAAGCAAACCCAAGTTTCTTCCTATTCCAGAGCTCATCAAACTGCCTGTTACTTTTCATTAGTTGAATGCTCCCTACCTCTATTTCTCTTCTGTATAACAAGTAGAAGCAAAAAAAAAACCAAGAAATGAAAAAAAAAATCACTGCAAAATATAATATCTGTTACATTCTGTTAGTAGGTAAAAGATGAGCAAACGGCAATTTATAAATGGTCATAATCAGTATCTTCATAGGTAAAACATTAAGTTAATTATTAGAAATCCCTCACAAGGTGAAGGATGGAAAGCCCATGTAACCTCCCGCTGTGAGTGTTCTCAGTCCCAATCACAGAGCATCTTACTGATCAGCCTTCCTCTTGAACTACATTAAATAATTCAGTAAATCACTGATTGTCCATTTGAGTAAAGAATCACTTCACGCTCCTGATGCTGCCATTACTCAAATGCGTTTTCAAAGCAAGAAAACAGCATGTGACACTCACTTTTATCTTTGTTTTTAAAAGTTTTTTAACCAAAACAAGATGCACAAATTCATCTATAAATCTTAAGTCACCTGGAGGTTAAATGTACAAAGACAAGAAGAAAACCTTTTATATTTCTGAAATGAATTAATATTAAATGCAGCAGTTTCATAAGATGTGAGATATGCCAGAAAGCAACCAAAATAGCAAAACCCTTAGTTCATTTATACAAATTTCTAAGTCTCCGACCTTGGTATGTTTTTAAATTTCTCTATGCCTCAGGTTCTTCATATGTAAAATAAGAAAGCTGAACTGAATAAACTCTGTGGTTCCTTAAAATTCTAAAACTCCGATCTTAAGTAAATTTATTTGAGTTTTAAAGAACAGATATAATTATTGATGCCCAGTCCTGGGATGAAGTAAAACATACTACAACAATATGCAGTGGTACTGAAAAACATTTCATTTGGTTTAAAATGTTATTCTACTCTAATAAGAGTGCTACCCTACTAGTAAGCAAATACCTGGACATTGAAAATATTTTTACAGCAAGCATAAACAGTTTGACAGCAATTTGTATCATTCTCACGGGAAAATAACTTCTCCAATCTCATCTTTCTAGCCTGTGTAGCGGTGCCAATTTATAGGCATATAAAATTCGAAATCTCTTCTGTGCATCAATTATAACTTACGCAGCTCCCTGAGCAGCATTTAAAAAGCAAAGAAGTGCAAACAATATTCTGCTTGCTGACATGGTAAAAAATTTAGCTAACATAGCTTTAGAACTTCACAATTTAACTGCAATCAAATATCCCCTTTTCAAGAAAAGAAAACAACTACAACAATATCCTAAGTACTACTATAAAATCCACATCCACCTACACTAGCTCTCAAATTATCAAATTAGTTATCTACGGAGAAGGGCTATAGGTTGGAGAACTGTCTAATACTTTCCCTTGTTATTCAGATACTAAAAACTTAAAATCCTATTTTAAAAGATGTACTTAAAACCATATATCTAAGTAACAAGAAAAGTAAAATGTAACATATATAAATGATCTTAAACATTAGGGTTTTTCTTCTGCTTATGCTGTACAGAAACACAGAGTTAATCTATAAAAATATAAACTTGAAAAAATAGAAAATATGTGAAAGTTCCAGAAGAAAAATAGATCAGGGGCAAAACTGAAGAAAATGAACAACACACATGAAATAGCCTTTAAGCTAGATAAACATAAGAACTGTCTAAATGAGTGACTGTAAGAGCCTTCACTTTGGGTAGAGGATAGAAAGTAATGACATTGCACAGACCACTTAAAGGTAGCAGATACTTTAAAAGGTTACAGCTTTGATAGGGTATATTAATTGATCTGTTAGTTAATATTTGCATGTAATGTTTATCAATGTTACCAGGGCTATGTTAGTTTACGTTGGAAGGAGAGAGAGAGATGTTCAAAGTAGATGATTTTATGGCATTCAGGTTTTCATTCAAACACAATCTGAATCCCCAAAAACCTAGAAAACCTTTACTTTGTTCCTACAGGATCTTTTATTTTCCTGAGACATGTACTAAAGTGAAATACAACACCTGTATATTTTCAAAATCCAAAACGCCTACAGAGTCCAAAAATATTCTGAAAGTCAACTAGCAGAAAAATCCCATTTCTCCACTCCTCAATTTCCGATTGCTCCGAAGGAATGTGGTTCCCGAGAATCCCCTACAGAGTAATCATGTGCAGTTGTGAGAGGTGCAGAAGCAAGGGGTTTCTGCTCAGCTGGAGGCCAGAGATAGTCCAGGGCGCCCTCCTAATAGCACGGGGCTTAAACTACTATACACAGCATCATTTAGCCTCTAATTTAATCACTTTAAAAATCAGGTAGAAAAAAAAAACCCTGGGCCCTAGGCTGGAACCTGGCGTAGGAGATACCACTCCGGAGACACATTTTCTTAGAAATTACTTCAGACATTTTATAGGTGAAACCAGATAAGAGTCACACACTTTTCTCTCTATTCATTTATGATTCTGGCTTTTTTTTTTGCTATTAACCCTAATCATTTTTAAAAAATTTATCTGTTAAATAAACCAGAAAATTTTATCCAATTCAAATTATACTATTTTCACTTCAGATTAAACATGATTTTACTAACATTAAGGGAGCTAGGACCCTAAAGAAATTGCTGAGTTCATATTTTACCATCAATTACAGGGTGTGTGTGTGTGTATACTTCATTAAATGTTATGAAAAATATATAGTAATGGGTCTGAAAAAAGACAGACAAAAAAAGCCTGACCTTAAAAGCAACCATGGCACAACAGTTAGATAACCAGGTTTAGTCTGTTCTCTTGTTAACTAAAACACTCACTTAGCAAAAAAATTAATGGATGATTGAGAGTCAGAAGAGTATCTCCATGTTTACCAGAAGGAAGCCAACCAAGGGATTAATGTCAGGTCATCAGAAGCCTTTAGATGCCTAAAATCTTAAAAAAAAATAAAATTTCAATCTTGTTTTTGTTTATCTGTATTACGGTTGATGGTGTCACGTATGTATTTTGTAGTTTTTGGGTTATATAAATATGCTTAAGAAGAAAGATATAAATATTAAAGTTTAAAAGACAGTTTTGTCTAATTATAAATTTGGAAAATACAAACATTTGTCTTTATAGATGTAACCTTCAAATAGTCATCCTCTCTAGTACAAACTGAGACTATGGTGAGATCATCAGCAATAAATTTTGATACTTAGATGTCTAAAATCGGGCTGGGGATTTAGCTCAGTGGTTCTGGCACCTGCCTTGTAAATGCAAAGTCCCAAGTTCAGTCCCCAGTAACCACATACCACAAGGCCTAGCAAGGTGACTCACACCCACCAGTCATCAGTAGCACACACCACAATGCCAGGTGTGGTGGCTCATGCCTGTAATCCCAGCACTCCAGAAGCAGAGGCAGGAGGACTGCCTGGGCTACAAAGCTAGACCCTGTCTCAAAAAAGAAAAACAGAAAAAGTCTAAAATTGACTGCTACCAAACTGCTGTCATTGTTACACCCTGTTTTAATAGCAAAAAAAAAAAAAAAAAAATCCAGCACATAAAACCTGCTTTGGCACAGGGCTTGCATTGCTACTGCTTGTTGGGAAATGCCACCCGTGCTCACTGTTCCATAAGTAGACTCCAGGGTAGGACTGGCATAGCGGGTGGGGCTTGGCTTCGAAGGTGACTGAGGCACAATGTTGGCTCCAGCGGGGAAAGGGAAGTGCTTGAAGTTCAGAAGATGAGGAGGAATGGTGTACTTGGGAAATGCTCAGAACCAGTAAGGAAGGGAAATAATACAACAGACCATATAAAGTACTGCAGCAATTAAAACATACCTTTGTTCAATAGATTTTTTAAAATAAATAAAGAGCAAATAGAAGACAGATGATAGAACCAGAGAGATAGATCTTTTGCAAATGGCAAGGAGACCAAGAGAGAGGAAGGAAACATAAGAGAACGAAGATGTGTTTGTTTGTTTGTTTGTTTGTGACAGGGTCTCGCTTTGTAGTTCAAGCTGGCCCTGAGCTCACTACGTAGCCCAGGCAAGCCTCGAACTCAGCAATCCTCCTGTCTCTGCCTCCCAAGTGCTGGGATGACAGGCATGAGCCACCACGCCCAGCTAAGATGTGTTATGTACATAAATGTACCACCTCCCACAATGAATATAATCACTGTGCAATGGAAACATGTACAATACAAATTCAAAAGCTGCTTCAGAAAAAAACTTTAGGTAATATATAAATTAGAAGACAGTTTTCAAAAAGAGTATTCGTGTTTTTCTACTAATTAAATATTAGGTATTTCTCCTTAATCTTTGATTAGTCACACAGTTAATCATCATTCAGTTGTAATTCTTTACTTCCACTGATTTCCAGGTGCAATGGAGGTCAGTATTCCCTATTCCAGGTATTGTTTCCTCTAACAATAAAAAAGCATGGTGCTATTGGGGATTTTTTAGCTACCTAGTCTGGCTCAGCTTTGAAAGAAGACTGAAATAGGGGACAAAGTTAATCTACTGTCAGTAACTAGCATTTGATTACAACTTTCTCTGTGGCACAAATAAGATCTATAATATTAAAAACATAGACAGGTTTCTTTAAAACTTCTCAAGGTTTTTCATGATAACATATTAAAATTCCAAAATCAACAAGAGTCTACAAAGCATGGTTTAAAATTATGTGAAGATTTATAGCACAATTTTATGTCCAGTAGTTTAAAATTTTAATGAGATAGAGAACAGTCAATACTAGCTAAAGGTAGTAACAGGAATAAATCAGGGATTATAGTTTATCAATATATATTTCTTTTTTTTTTTTTTGAGACAGGGTCTCACTTTGTAGTTCAGGCTGGCTCTGAGCTTACTATCTAGCCCAGGCAAGCCTTGAACTCAGCAATACTTCTGCCTCTGCCTCCCGAGTGCTGGGATGACAGGCGTGAGCCACCACGCCCGGCACTGTGGTGTGCGGTATTGATTGCTGGTGGGTGTGAGTCTCCACACCCAGCATTGTATGTGGTCACCAGGGATCGAACTCAGGACCTTGTGCTTCCGAGGCAGGCTCCAGAACCACTGAGCTAACCCTCCGGCCCTATCAATATATATTTCTACAGATAATGCCAATTTAAAAAAAAAAACAACTCCTTAAATTACATATAATTTCAAAAGGACCATCTGAATATTAAAATATCTGTAACAATAAATGCAATCAAGCTCAATTATTACATTTATGTAATAGTATGTGAAATCCTTTTCCTCATGTATTAAGTGGAGTTTTCTGGTTGATGTGATTTCATGATAGATAGAAATGATACTGATTTGTGACTGAGAGAACTGCACTCTCAGAGAAACGCACCAAAAAGATTAACATAAAAACTCACTCAACCATCTTATTATTGTTAGTAGAAAATACGAATTTAAGCACTTTCTTTGAACTGTAATCAATCAATCTAGTTATAGTGCATCCTGACAAAGTATAGGAGTTAGGAAAAAGAAAAACAAAGGAAAGGCTATTTTGCCACTGTTTTTTCATGAGTTAGGATTCCACCAATTTGCTCTGAGTTTGTATAAACTGTCAGATATTAAGAAATCAATGCAACATGTTCACTAGTTGTCAGTCATAAGGTGACAGTATGGTAAATTAAGGGAATGCATCTTCAAGCAGAGTTGCATACAGATCTTTCTCAGGAATCCATTTGTAGTCTGGTTTATGTTCTTAAAATAGACAACCTACCCAATGTCTGTTGAAAAGTCTCACAGGTACGAAATCATCTAATTGAATATCATTTTCCTTTATAATCAAAGTAGGCTTCCACTTAGCTTCAATCACTTTGCAGTCTTAAGCTTAATATTACCGATACAGTAAAAACAAGTCAAAGACTTCAGGAACAGTTTTAAATAACATTACTTATTTAAATTTGTCTCTACTGAGATGAAAATTACTGAGTAAAAATATGTCATGGTAGTTACATAATTCCTGAGGATATATCAAATAGCATTCCTTAAAGCAATAATTCATTACCACAATAGATTGCTAAAATCTATTCTGGAGTATCAGAATGAAATACTTTCAAAACAAGCACAAATAATAACTGGCTGGTATACTAAGATATTTTAAATATAAGACAGTGACAAATTATAATTTGCTTGGATAAGTTTTGTCAAGAAAACGTTACATAGTACTATCTAAATAGGCTGTCTTTTAATTACATTTACTTAATAATCTAATAAAAATAAGCAATGTGAGAATTAGTATAAGTTCTGATAAACCTACATAAATAACTTTCATGACTGATCACTAAAGTAACAGTATAATAGTACAAGTAATTGTTTTAAGAGAATAATTATACATAAACTGTTTTGATATTTCATGATCCATTTAAGACTCTCATTCATATTCATGTACCATGAACAAAGAAATGATTATAATATAATTTACATTAAATGTAATTTTTTTTTTGAAACAGGATCTAGCTTTACAGTTCAGGCTGGCCCTGAGCTCACTATGTAGCCCAGGCAAGCCTCGAACTCACAATCCTCCTGCCTCTGCTTCCCGAGTGCTGGGATTACAGGGATGAGCCACCCACCACGCTTGGCTCTAATCAAGATTTTAACCTAGGTAGTAAAGCAGGTTCATTTGTAAAGACTGCTGTTCCGCATGCTGGTATTTCTCAAGCTGTTTCTTCTCTAATACTACTTTACTGACACATTTATTAAAGTCTAGGTTAATAAATGTTAAATTAAGTCTGCTTTCTTTTCTTTTCCATTCTACTTCATTTTTTAAACTTCTCCAGGCTGTCAAATGTGTTCTAACTGCAGAATATGGTTTATAGGCTTAAAGATGCCACACACACACACACACACACACACACAAACACACACACACACACCCAGGTGCGATGAGATTAGGAGCACTCTTAAAAATTCAATTAATAGCAGCATATTGTAGTGACCTAACTTGAAAGACTGACTCTGAAGTTCTAGCATTTCATTTTAACATATTTCTCAGTTAGATTTTGTTTCTGAAAAATGAAAATAGACAATAGATTCTGTTACTTTGGACTTTTTCAAGTCTCTCTAAACCTTCAAATTTTATAAAAACACCAAAACTCAAGAGACATACTACCCACATAAATATCTACGCAATTCTCAATTCAGCTACTGAAGTAAATACATATTTCAAATAGGAATAGGACCAGCTTTGCAGGATTAGATCTACTCCTGTTTTATGTCTATTCTGACACAAACTTCTTCGTTTGAGTTATTTCTGACACCAGTAAATTATTACTTCCTGCTTACATTAAAAGGCTCCTTGAGCATCTAATGAATCTTAAATAATAAATGTATTTCCCTGACTGTTCAACAGTGGAAGCTCTGAATTCTATTATAAATAAATCAATGAGTGTTTGGTAGCAATATTTTGCTATAAGAGTGATTTGTGAAACATTTGCAAGCAGCTCAAGAACTCAGCTACCAAATTCAGAAATGAAGAGACCCCAAGAGTCTTCATTAATAGGATGACTATAAATGATTTAAAATTGTAGTAAGGAGGATGCTTCTATGGAAAGAAAACTTATATGGGCATTATTGGTTTTAATTATGAGAGCCCACACCTTTGATAGAAACTCCTAATAAAACATTCCATTAATAAAAAGGGAACAGGAGACTTACTCCTTACCAACTAATCACCACTGTGGATTCCCTTAAATTCTCTGAGCAGCAATAGAACACATTTTCATCAAAATATAAATCTTTACTACAAAGTGAATTTAGGAAGCTGAATGATTAAAAAGAAAGAATTATCTAGTATTCATTGTGAGTAGGAATATAATTGCATGACTGCAATATTTAGTTTCTATTATTATTTCTAGTGTTCACACAATTTCCAAGAAAGTTCAGTAAGCATGTGAGCTGAATTCTAGAGTTTTAATGAAACAGTTTCAGTTATTTTACATTTCAGTAAACTTTTGGTCAAGTATGTAGTAATTTATAAAATATGTTCTACATTCATTATTACTTTCTTTTGATACTTTATTTTCTAAAGCTGGTCTTCTGGCACAAAAATGTAATTTGATGTTTCAGGGCACGCTGTAGAAATATCATTATAACAACTAAAGTTTATTTTGCCCACCACAATCTATATTCTGTATATCCAAATACAAATAAAGTATCTTCATTTGGATGTTCAGCCATCAGTTTACCACTCACTCAGCACGGAAACGTGAAAACAAAAGAACAGGAAATGCTATATAGGTAAAGAAATTCCGTGCAGTAGGAATGTAGGAAAGTGAAACACCTTTAAGTGCCTTCAAACAGAAACACAGCAATGGTTAAGTAAACTATATAAACACTGAGACGTATAGCAGACAACAATGTCGTCATTAACATGATCATTCTGAAGATCCTGGAGGAAGATGGATGCAAAACATTGATGAAACTGTAAATGCTATGATTATGATTATTAAGGACCTACTGAAGCACAACTGGAAGAAATAAAAGATCA
Organism: Thryonomys swinderianus; assembly: GCA_004025085.1. Lineage (NCBI taxonomy): Eukaryota > Metazoa > Chordata > Mammalia > Rodentia > Thryonomyidae > Thryonomys > Thryonomys swinderianus. The sequence continues at coordinate 65,168 of PVIC010002957.1, forward strand.
TAATCTTAGGAGGAGTATTCCCATCCTAGTTCCAACAGCTTCCTGAGTTCTGAAAACACTCTCAGTGTGCCCGTCTCTGGGGAAACCCTTAGATCGAGACATCTATCTTGCTACTTCTGCTCTGCATGAAGTCTCTCCTATATAACTTTTTCTTTTTCTTCCTTCTTCACTGTATTAGGCAGCTTTCCCATCACTGGGACACAACACAAGGAACGGACAGCTTAAAGGAAGAGATTTCACTCTGCACACTGTTCAGGGTATTCAGCCAATAACCAGCTCCAAGACGAATAGCATGGCGAGAGCATGCACTGGCAGCAGGGAAGCAGGGCAGAGCACTGCCACAGAGGAGCTGGCGAGGGACCAGTTTCCAAGTCAGACCTCTGTGATCTGCACAGACACACCAACAAGTACTTTACTAATTAGCAGGTGGGTTTTTTTTTCAATTTTTTTTTTTTTTTTTTGAGACACAGTCTCACTTTGTAGTTCAGGCCGGCCCTGAGCTCACTACGGAGCCCAGGCAAGCCTCGAACTCAGCAATCCTCCTGTCTCTGCCTCCCCAGTGCTGGGATGACAGACGTGAGCCACCACGCCCGGCACTGTGGTATGTGGTATTGATGGCTGGTGGGCGTGAGTCTCCACGCCCAACATTGTATGTGGTTACCAGGATTGAACTCAGGACCTTGCCCTTGCGAGGCAGGTGCTGGAACCACTGAGCTAAATCTCTGGCCCCTTAGCAGGTGTTTTTTTAATCCACTGAAGATGACATATTGGGATAAGTGATTACAATGGCGGGAAAAAGATACTATAAATTAAGTAGCATTCAATAATTTTGAATTTGAATAATCACATCATGTAAATATATTCTGCCATCATGTCTAAATGGAGAATTTTACTGTTATCTATTGTAACCTAAAAGAATTCTTTGTGGTCAAAAACTCACAAATGCAAAAAAAAAAAGGTACTACATGTAGGTATTTAGTGACAGCTTCCGGATTTCATTACAGAAGAGATCCGCAAGTATCAATGAAGTAGGGGGAGAAACACCTATAGAAATCAGTTTACTACCATGTTGCTATAACTGGTTGGTAACTTTGATATGCTATTGCTTACTCTGCATATATCTGACTGGACAAAGCTGGTGGTCTGAAGGAGACTGAGCCCAAACAGTAGAACAGTCTTCGAACAACCCCTTCATATCTGTAAGAAGTGATTTCAATGAAAAAAGTGCAGTGGGAATTGAAACTTGGGAATATTCGCTCATAATGTGAAGGCTTTGTTCCTGGAAATGTCACCCCTACATTACAAAAAGGTAAGAGTTTTCTGCGAAGCCTAGATCCTGGCGAGAGACCACCTTGGCTAACATCCTCTGATTCAGTCCCTGTTTGTAAGAGACTGATTCTACCTCTCATCCTTTAAGTGCTTCTTAGAAGTGAACAAGTAAATGTTCAAAGGGAAAGCGTGGGTAGGGGTAGCAGGGGAAGGACAAATTTGATGATTAATAAAAAGGAAACAAAGCTTGTGTATATCAGCATGGGGGATCTGGGGGACAGGGGCACGGGAAAAGTGAGAATTAAGTCTTGTCAGGTACTCTTACAAATTCTGGTACAAATATTGGTACAATTATCAACTGTGATATGAAATACACCAATAGTGTGTATGTAAAATGTATCAATAAAATCAATTTTTAAAAAAGTGAACAAGTACATGTTTTTCTACTTCCTATCTTCTCTCAAAATTCTTCACACTCCTAAAATTTATTTATGAATGAACAGCAAGAAACCCAGGCTACTCATGAAATCTTGTGAAAATTAGAGAAAGGACTAAAAGAGGAACCTTTGTTTTAAAATGGAGTATTTAATTTTAGTGTTCAATTTCTTTTCCATTTTTGATTTGGGTTTCTTATGTTCAAAAGTAGAAGATTAAGATAATCTTTTCCTCTTTCAGGCAGTCACTCTAATCTCTATAAAGAAAGTAGACATCTCTGACCTTCCACAAAAGAAGTTTTTTAGACGACCATTTTAGGAAGCATCAGAATGAAGGCAAATCAATTCTAAAATATTCATCACTTCATCTCACACAACCCAGGTAGCATTTTGTACAATGTAGCTCCTTGTAGACCAGGTAAGGTAAAGCAGGTATCTCAATCAACAATGACTGTTATTTCATCAAACGCATAATCTGTCATTTTCTGCTAATTTCTTTTTCCCCATAATATATACAAAAACATTTAACTGATCAGAAGAATAAATTATAATAATATTAAATTCGTGATGGGAATAAAGCCCAACTGTGGAAACACCACATGATTGGTAACTCCAGAATATCTATGAACAGTTATTATTGGGAATACGGTATATACTGACAAGAAAATTCATGGTCTAAATTATTCTGGAAAGTCACTTCAGTTATTCAAAATTTTCTTACCACAATGAAGTAGGAGGAAAAACACCTATAGAAATCATTTTACTACCATGTTGCTATCGCTGGTTATACTGAGTTAGGAAATCACTCTCAGTGTAACAAAAGAAGTTTAATGAATCCAGGTACTGCTGATATTACTCTGAAATTGTGTTTTATTACTTTTAAACATATAAGTTAAAATTATGTACTTAAAGACAATAGTTACTTCAAATCCCAAGAAAGTTATTTTTATGCTTTATCCAACCTTACAAACAAGGGGCAATAAAAACAAAAAGTCATCCCAAAAACTTTGTTCACCTACACGATTGTAAAAGTTGCCTAGATTGAATTTTTAATGAACTAAATACATCGTTTCCACAATGATAATCATGAAATGTGGAAAAACCTTAAACATCTTTGGCATTTTTAAAGAATTACATCCGGTGTATTCACTCATGAACACATTTTATTTTTCTCATTCTATGGAAATTAGTTATTGGTACATGACAGACCCCAGGTGGTGCCAGCCCAAGGCTGCCTTGTTGGGGGTGGGGGAAGAGTCCGCCCCTGCTCTCTCTCGTGGCTCTAGGCAGAGTCTCCCACGTGCTCTTGGCTTCCGCGTGGCGACAGTTGCTCCTCAGCTCCTCTCCGCTCACGTGCACAAATGGTCAGGAACATCACCCATAATCTCTATGCTAAAAACATGCTGTGATCACCTGCCAGCAATGATGCAAGACAACGAAGTGGCACTTTTGAAAAGTCGCCATGGGTGATAACTGCAAGCTGAGTAGATTATTTAATTATTTCAGAGCTTATCATCGCCTGACCATTATGTGCTTTAAGAAATGCAGTGTGCCTGCCAATGTTTTATTTCAAGTATAAGGCATAAAATCAGCCTGATGACCAAACTTTCTGCATGAGTATCATAGTAGTGTCCTTCCTCATAATAAATAGCTCAGCATACGCACTTATACAGATATGTCATACAGTATCTCTCAAACAAAGTGATAATTCAAATGATGAGAAAAAGAGGAACATTACATTTACTTTAGGTCCTGTGAGAACTGGGTGACCGGCTAAGAAGCACACGATCTATGCCTATCTTGATTATTAATCATCTGAGCACAATATGTAGAGATCAATACTGAGAGCCAGTACAACTACTTATTATTTGGATCTGAAGTTATTATGTCATATTTTCCTAGAATTTTTGTGCCTTTTTTATGTAACTTCGCATAAAAGTTATTAAGACTAGGATATTTATAAATGCAAAATTAATTTAAAGATTTTTAAGTCAAGAAGACTGTTAGCAGGTCAATGTATTATTCAGTAATTTGTCCAAAGTTATTTGAAAACAGACCCTAAGTAAGTAGAAGGCAATGGACAAACAAAAGCAAAACAAAGTCAAGTGAAGTATGTTTCAGACTGCAAACATCAAGATAGCTGGCATTTGTAGAAATCCTTTTCTACTTCTCCCTGAAAGTCTGATTGTGTTTTTACTGATCTTATTCTAAATCTGTAATATCTTTAGAACTTAAACATAGAGTAGAAAAAAATTTAGAGCTCTCAATTTTTTAGTCTATCAGTAATTTTGGTGAAAGATTTTGTGTGCACTTTTGAATTGTGCAGATTTCATATTTTTCCCCTACTCCAAGGCCTATAATAAGTGCATTTGCTATTAAATAGCAAGTAAATACCTTCTCTTGATTGTTCAAAGGTTAAAAACATAAATCAGATGATACCGAAGATGGAGAGAAGACAGAAGGAAGGTATAGATTATCACAGAATTTAATTTTTCTTCTCTCTCACTAATGGCCTTTACACTGAAGAAGTAATGCATCATGTATACAGTTAATAGTTACCACTAATTTAGTATGTAATTTATACCAGGTGAGAGGAAGACTTTGGACATTCAAAGATGAGGGAAACTCATGGAGCCTAAAAGCATATGGAGAGTCCAAATATTCAGTGATAAAAGACCCATGAGCAGGTATGGAAAAGAGACAGAAAGAAGAGATTAAATTTTTTCCATCTAAAAGGGGAGGAACACAGGGTAAATTTTATAGAGAAGGCCACATAAGTAACTCGAGATTTACTAACTTTACTAACCTCAGATTTACTAAGCTTTCATCTTCTTTCTTGACACATCATTCATCAAAGAATGATCTATTAATATATAACCAATTGCGAAATTTTAGTACTAGAATGAAATGATCAAAATGAAATAACTGTCTAGGCATAAAATAGGTACAGAAATATTAAGATCATGGCATACTTAGCATATGCATGAGTCAGGATTAATGTTGTAGGGGGAAGAGGGAGGTACACGTGTGGTGACTTTACAGTGGTTAAGAAACTAAGGATATTTCTGAGTAAAATAACAATTATGCATGTTTAGAAGCTGATATACAGGATTTGTTAAGTTTAGAAATCACAGAATTACTCAGTCTACTCAATCACCTACAAATGTGAATTGAGGGCATGTGACAGCTGTCTTCTACTGCCGTGGATTCAGCTGCACGAACACTTCTCGCGTTCTCACACCTGGGCTGTTGAGTTCCGCTAGAGACAACACAGCAACTCTGCGGCCCGGGCCCCTCGAAAGGCATGGTTTCCACGCCCTCAGAAACGCTCAGCGCTTCCGCGTCCTGCTTGCCAGCTCCCTCTGCCGCTTCTCAGAGCAGCTCCTCCTAATTCTATCTCCAGCCCCGCAGGCCCTAACCAAGTCCTTTTCTTCCGCAGGTTTTTCTCAGAATGTGATCAGCAGCCATCGAGCCAAGCCTGTACTCTCTCAGCTTCCTGTAACACTCCACAAGCTCCACAAATGCTTCACCACCACTTAGGACTCTTTCTCAGAGGTAGAGAATATAGCTAGCACTCTTTCTCCGTCAAGGTTAATTTTCCCTGACAGTCTTTTATGCCTAGTCTCCTTCTGGAATTCCCCCTTCCTTTCATTTTCTCTCACACACGTACTTTGATTCAGACTCTAAATATGTTCCGACTAAACACGTTCACTCTTAAAAATCTAAATAAAAATCTAGACACTGTACCCTCAGTACCTCCTGTGTTAACGTCTGCCACCTCGGAGGAGGCTGCTAGGTGAAAGCGCTTCCTCAGTCCTCAGGATAACTGCCTGTGAGGCACCTGACCTCTATCTCCTTGCAATTTCCTCTCCCTTTGGCTCCAATTCATAACAGCATTGCCTGTGATTTTCATTTCTTTCCTTAGTGACAGCGTCTGTCGGGATCACTTCTGGACCTTCAAGGTACAGTAACCCTCAGAGGCCACCACACGCACACTGAAGGTCTAGCTCGGCCTTCTCCGCCCGCTCTCACGCCGCATTCAGTTGCTCACGAGATGTAAACACAGGGGAACCACCTCCTCCCTCTAACCAAGATGGCGCTTCCTGTTCTGCCTGGGGCTCCACACAGTGACACACACAGGAAGTGTGAGGCATCCTTTCTGGCCTTCTCACATCAAATCATTAATTTCAACCAATTTTTAACTCATTTCTAATCTCTCCTCCCTCTTCCTTCCTTAAAACCGTCGGTGCTAGCTTAGTGTCGCTGAACTGTTTCTCCGCACCCATTGTCCTAAACCTTGTGGTCGCACACGTGCCATCCGTCCTGACGTGGAAATGGCTGGTCCCGGGGTCAGTCCTGCTTTCTGCTGGGCAGCCCCGCCCCGCTCTGCTTCCTCTCTCACGCCCTCTGCTCCAGTCACGACGGCCTGGTGACTCGTCACATGGTGCGCTCCCTCCCTGCCGTGGCCTAGTGGGCGCCGCCCAGAATGCCCTTCAGCTCAGGTTCCAAGGGCCGGGCTGGGGTCCCCGTTCTCTAGTAAAAGCGTCGTCCTTGGTTTCCCGGCCCTGACTCTCCATGCCCGACACACACAGACGCAAGCGGGAGTTTCGTGTATTTCTTTTCTTAGTACCAAAACGGCCGGATTAACTCCAGACTTTCCCATACTCCGGGCTTGCTGAGGCGTTTGCTGTCCGGCGTTCAGCAAGCGTTGCCAAGGCCAGGTTTCCTTTGGTAGCTAAGTCGTCACGAAGTCCGTGCAAGGCAGAGTGGGAAACAGCATCTTTTCAAGAAAACAAATGGACCTCAACCTGTTCTAATGTCTCTCACACACATTTACATGAGTTTCATTTTTCAAACTCTTTACAGTGTCTGTTTACGATCGGCCCTGGCGCAGACACGCACTGTCCCCTGATCGCCTTTCCGTGCCCTCCCCCGCGCCGCCTCCTGCTTCGGCCCTGCCCTCCGATCTCTTCCCATCTCCACAGTCGCTCTCCCTGTTTCCTATCTTCTTGCTTTTATTTTGCCGCGAGTTCGCTCTACAGTCGCTCCTAATTAATCTGAAGGCGATGAGCAGCCCAGGCGGGCATCCGCAGCACGAGGACGCCACGCAGGATCGCGTTCGCCTCTCCACAGGCACTTTCCCTTAGCAGCGGGCCAGCTCGCCTCGGCCGCACGACGCCACCGCAGGCTGTGGTGACCCACCTGCCCTGGGCTGCGTTTCCAACACGTTCCATCACTAAAATGTATCCCAAGTATTCGTTTAAAGTTTATTTCGTCTACTGTGGTGTCAGCAAGTTCAAAGGAGGGGATATTACATTCATCTTTCATCCCTGGCACCGAACAGTGGATGTTTCAGGCGTTATCAGAATAAGTAAGATAAGATGTATAAAGAGAAGAATACAAATACAATTACTCTAACTGGCATTAATTTGTCTATACTGTACTTAAAATATCTTTTCCCTCTATTATCTTTTTGTTTCCCCACTGGCAACTTAGAGATTGTAAGATACTAACTCTGATTACAGTTATTTTAAATTCAATGTTTCCTTTCCTTGTAATTTTTTTGCAAAGAGTAATTTTGCAAAAACTGTTTTGAGAATTTTTTCTCACTCTAAAGCAAAAGAGATTCTTTTTTTTTTTTTTTTTTTTTTTGCTTTTTGGAGACAGGGTCTTGCTTTTTGTAGTTCAGGCTGGCCCTGAGCTCACTATGGTGCCCAGGCAAGCCGCCGCGAACTCAGCAGTCCTCCTGTCTCTGCCTCCCGAGTGCTGGGATTACAGGCGTGAGCCACCACGCCCAGCATTATATGTGGTAACCGGGGATCGAACTCAGGTCCTTATGCTTGCGAGGCAGGCGCCGGAACCACTGAGCTAACCCT
>PVIC010002958.1:0-72491 GCA_004025085.1 Thryonomys swinderianus
AAATCAAGCCCTAGAGGGTCTTTCTTGTCAGGAGACTCCTCCAGGTGGCTCAAAGTCCTGGCCTGAAGTTTGGGGAATTTACAATCTTTGTATTTCCCCTCCTGGGGAGGGGCTGGATCCGATTCTGATATTGCATCCTAGGAGAATGAGGCCTGTGGGTCACTGCTATCTGGTCTCTTTTTTTCTTGCAAGTCTTTCAAGAGCCAGCCCTATCTATCTGCCTACATATGTCTAGCTGGCTTTTCTACCTATAATAACACAATGGGAAGCACACAGAACTTTCAACTAAAAGGGTGAACCTGAGTCTAATCAAGCCTCTAGAGTTAACTTCCAGTTTCAGGAAATTCAGGTGACAGAGGAACGTGATAATGCCATCACAGAGAACAGATACATCTAGAATGTGGGGCATTGTAGAGAACAACTGATCCAGTTCCTGCAACAAGTCAGTGGCCTGGGAAATGGGCAGAGACAGTTTATGGTTGCTAACTAACTGCACACCCACGTGCCATGCATGGCCCTTGTTTAATCCTGATTCTAACAAAATAACCCTACAGGGGATTTTCTTTACCAACTGAGATGTCTTTAAACTGAGTATTAGATAATACCAACAAACTATGGGAACTCCAGCTAGTTGTGATAAACAGCACTGTGACTATGTAAGAACATAGCGGTGCTTTTCCAAGGTGACAGTAAAGTACATAGAGGCAAAATAACTGAGCCTAAGATTTACTTTAAGATCCTCCCAAAGAAGAAAACAAAAATCAAGAAAAAAAAAAGACAGATTAAGCAAATGCGCCAAAATCTTGGTAATATACTTTTGCATATGATTGAATTTATCTTAATTTTTTAATTAAGGAAGCTCAAAGGCATAGTGTTTTAAAAACATACATGCATAAATTAAATGAATACCTTTAAACCTTTCTGATCACATTCTCAAACTTATCAGCCAAGGAAATGATGCTGGCAGAATCCCTAGATCAGAGATGGGCAAACCTTTTAGAGCTTTCAAAGATAGAAACAAAACAGCTTGGTGTGGCACATGTGCCACAGGTTCCCCACCACTGCCCTAGCGTCTGTGTCTGAAATCCAGGGAGAGAAAATGGGACATACAGGCAGGTGCCAGTCAGTACTCCCACAGGCCCAGCCGATGCCCAAGGGAGGGTGAAAACCATGCAGAAACAACACCACTTTTACTTCACAGCCAGTTCATCTGACCAACGATAAAACCAAGCTTGCTTTCTGATTACCTCTACTATTTTTCTGATTACCTCTACTTTTAACAAGGACAAAACATTTTACATACTGTCAAGTAATTAACAGTGGCTCTATCTGCAATGCCCACCCTAAGAGCCCTCTACTGTGCTTCCAGAAGACCCTGGCACAGTTCCCATTTGAGGAAGGGCAGCAGTTACCCCCAGACCCTGCAGGCAGGCAACTGGGGAAGAGAAATGCTGGCAAGATCTGCACTTAAGAAACTTTTCACAGAACAAGAGGGGTCAGAAGGTTCTTCACCATAGGCACAGCAAGCACTACGCTTTTCACAGGCTGATTAACTTAATTCCCATCAAAAGTGCTTAAAGACAAGTGCTACTATATTCATAAAAAGCCTGAGAAAGCCACACAAAAGAGCTGGATCCTCATTTATTTAATGTCTTCTGTCAGGAAAAAAGTTTTTTTAATATTACAAAATAATCATTTAGAATATAGAAAAAGACCACACCACCTTTGATTTGTCTTCATGCAAATCAACACATTACCTCTTTCCCCACTCCCGCCTCTAATGTAAAACCCAATACTGCAGATGAATGGAGGGCTGGGCATTTGTAGATGAAAGGTGGAAAGTGATCAAATGTATAGAGTCAGCACTATGAAAACAGGAATGTTTCCCTTACCTGAAGGCAGACTGATAACCCCAACCATCCAAAATGAAAGGAGCCCTTTGGGCAGAGCTGAGGTCCAGATCATCATTCGGTAGTGACAGACTAAGCCCCACAGTGCAGGGATGGGGTCTGTCTTCTTGCCCATCTATCCTTATGCACCCACATGAGACACACTCAGACACTGTACCTGTGATCTTAACTACCTCAGTCTTCTATCTCCTGATAACTAGACAATTTAGAAAACACCGATGATGGTCCTTATGATAAACTAAGCTCCAGATTTAAAGAAAACAAGTGTCCAAAATAAGTGAGCTTGGACATTTATGTTTAAAACATCAACAGTAAGAACAACAACAAAAAACCCTCTGTGCAATGGAAAGTAACAAAGTATCTAAAGCCCAAGATTATTTTTCTGCATTCTAATAGTTGTTAACAAACAGGATGTCTTTGTGATAACTCCTTGAAAAGGAGTACAATGGACACTGGAAGCATGGGGAGAGAGAAAAGAAAGGGTGGTGCACTGCGGGGCTCCTCACCTATGGGTAGCCATGAAGCAGAAGAGAAAGACAGCCAGTGAGGGAAGGGGGAGGGCTCGATACCCCTTCAAAGGCTCGTCTACTGTGACCTACATCCAGTCCTCCTACTGGGCCTCAGAGCGGGTCATCCACCGACTGGGTTGGCATCCTCACCATCCAAGTACCTCTCCAGGCTCTGCTCTGACCACTGCTGCCTACATGCATGAATACACTCAATGCATAAACTTTTTAGTCTGAGGTTTAGAAATGTCAACAACTACAAGAAAAACTGTATGTCTCTATGAGACACCACCACACATTCCCACTCAGGGATGAACTTGTAATTTATTAGAACTCCACTGTTATGCATTGAAAAAAAAGTTTAAGAAATACAAAATATATCATCTAAAGCTTCACCAAAATGGAATGCTAATGTTGTACTTTTTACATCTTGACTATTTCCTACAAAAATGAAGTGATAATTTATTTCAGAGCCAACACACAGTTTACCCTGCAAACTATGAATAACCTTTTCAAACCACTGCTCCCATCCTGGATCCATTACTTTCTTCCTGCTATTATTTATTAAGGAAGAAATCTATGGGTCAGATGAACTTGATGATTTTCCCTGTGCATATTAAATCATACAATTTTCATTTGGAATTCCTTGGCTTTGTACAAAAAAAAAAACATCTTTCTAAAGTAAACCAAGATTTAAAAAAAAAATCATAACAGTATACATCCTAAATCCCATCAATGACAGGCCTCAAAACTTCTGGCTGATGATCCCTGAAAATATCAGGGTACATGTGACCTGGATATACAAGCTTGGACCTTGCTCACTAAATGAAATAATTTCTCTCAGAACATTCCTCAAATATAACACATGTCCATGGGAGGAATGAAAATCCCTTCTACCCCCCTCCACGCCCTAACACTGTTTTAAGTTCCTGTCACCATTTGCATATAAACCAGGTGAAAAACTTGGTGGGAACAATTACAGCAACCTGCCCAATAACTTGACCTTTCATGGATCATATGATTTTCTTAATCACTTCTAAATCCAGTTTACAAATAATCAATGAAAATGTGCAAGCTGTTCTCTATGCTTTTGAACTAGGGGGGAAAGAAACTCTTGTATTGATTATTCATAAAGAAGGAAACACTGGTGCAGGGATGTAGTTCAATGGCACAGCGCCTGCAAGTGCAAGGTCCTGAGTTTGATCTCCAATATAATAAAAGAAAAAAATGGAAACACAGGAAGAGTCAGCATCACACAGTGAGAGTCTTCTTAAGTGCAGTTCATATACCTGCACTTACAGCTAAAAACCAGAAGCTTCTTTCTTCACTCTTCATTTTAGTAGCTGCCACTATTTACTCTTTAGGGAAACCCACAGACTAGCATATATAGTTTGTTACCACACCTTTTTACACTTGTTACAATTACATTTCTTACAAAGATCAGAGGTGTGGCAAGCACGTGTTGTTTTGCTCATCTGAAAAGAGGCTGATTTTTGTAGTCAAGACATCAAAAAACCATACACCCAGGAGTAAAAAGTCTGACAAGGTCTGCCTAGGGAAAAACCAAGTCCTTCCCAAAATGAAGGCCACACCCAGTAATCCCCTGCAGGAGAAATCTAGCAAAATGATGCTCTGGGGGAACTGACAAATGCCAATCTTCTCTACCCTCTGAAGTGAGACATTAGGAAAGAGGGATATGTTTGCTCAAACCTACCTGCCCCAAGTATCTTTTACTTGCCAGCAAAACTACAGCTCCTACCAGCACTCAGCAATGACCCAGAAATTATGAAAGGAGGCCATTTATAAGCTCACCAAAGAAGGCTCCACAGGCATCTAGGGTTCTCAGTGTTTGTGTCTGCCCTGTCACTCCTTGAGCTCCATCAAAAGTCTCCCCAAATGATGCCGGACGTGGTGGCTCACGCCTGTCATCCCAGCACTCGGGAGGCAGAGACAGGAGGATTGCTGAGTTCGCGGCGGCTTGCCTGGGCACCATAGTGAGCTCAGGGCCAGCCTGAACTACAACGCGAGACCCTGTCTCATAAAGCAAAAAAAAAAAAAAAAAGTCTCCCCAAATGTGTTTGGATGCAACACAGATCCTGGTAGGTGTCTGAGTGTGTCCTGGTCCTCAGGCACATCCACAAGAAGGAGCCAGTGAAGGACAGCAGACATGCAACACCTGTCTCGGCTCAGACCTCCTCTGTTCCCTCCCATGTCATCGCGGAAGTGACTACCCTCCTCCAGTGTTTACTGCAAATCAAGTTGGAGAAAGCTTCTAGTATTTCTAAGGCTCTTTTAAACATAACACCAGAAGAGGCAAGTCTCTGAAAAGAACACCTGAAGGGTTCTTTCAGGTGTGTGTTGTTTCAGGTGTGTGGGCAGCCTGGTCCTCTCACACATCACGCTCCATCCAGCCCTGCTCAGAGTAAATGAGCCTGGCACACTGATCCACATGGAAACCTGATGTGTAAGATGATCTCCACAGCCCAACGAGACCTCCTGCTGCTTTCTTCCAGGAGAGCCTTTCTGCTCCCCTGCATGGTGGGTGGGGGGGGGGGTAGGCTACAGACTGGAGCACAGGAGGGGAAGGAAGCAGAGATTCTTTTAAAAAGAATAAAAAATTTAGTGGGGAGCAGAAAACACAACCAAATCCCCAGAACTCTCTAGGGAACAGGGACACCTTTCTCAGATTTGACTCCATGAGTAAATTACTCTGAAGTAAACTACCCCTCCCCCTCCTGTTGCCTCTCTTAGCTGACTCAGGTACAAACCACCCTTCAGAAAAGAAAGCTTCTTCTCTAATTCTTTGCTTTCCAAGAGGAAATGAAGGACAGCCACACTGACGTCTCCTCCAAGTTTCAGAGGACTCTGCTTCTTCCTTCCCAACATTTACACAAAATTGGGGATGATTCAGCTTCAGTCCTATTAAGACCATGCACCACCACTGTGACTGTGAGCAAGAGAGTCACACGAGGCCCGAGGCCACATTCTGGAACCCTCTCTCTTCTAGTGGGTGCTCCATGTTACCTCCTGGCAAAGCCTGGAGGGATACTGAGACCTCTCACCTCGGACTTTCCTCCCATATACTCATGAGATGGTCTGTTTCCCAGTCTTGACATCGTCCAGGTTGGGAGAGTTATTCTGTATTGGGCCATCTGTGTGTCACAGAGTGTGCAGCGACACCTTGAGCTGGCTTTACCCACTAGAATCTAGCGACAATGTCCCTCTCCATCCCTCCATGTGACAATCAAAATGCCTGAATGTATTCTGGGACAAAGCTACAACATCCCATACTACAATCACCTCCATATTATTAAAGGGAGATGACCTGAATTGCTCTAACCTGCTATGTCTTCCATGTGAAATGAATCTATACTTTCAAAGAAAACGCCTCTCTACACTGAGAGGTTTGGCATTTGAGGCAGGGTTGAGACATAATAAAGAAAGTACAAAAGGAAACAGCTAATGTTTACTCACAGCACCGATCTGATAGTTGCTTCTCCTGCCATTTATCAATAAGCAAAACAATTTACGGGCTGGCTGTCTTATCCAACTGAACCTCAGAGACAACAAGCTGTATCAAACATCAAACATAACCGAAGAATCAAATGAGGCCTGACCAATGCAGTGAAGCCAAAAACGCTCCTCCCCACCCCAGAACATGATCAAGCACCCTGGTGCCCTCTGTGGAAAGACTGAAGCGGTGAGGCAGAGTGATTCTGTAGACGGACTCGCAGAGACTCAGGACCACATTTAAAAGTAACCAATGATTACTATTCTAGGAGATATGGATAATATACATGAAATTAAGGCATTCTTGTCCTCAAGCTGCTGACAGTCAAGTTGGGAAAAGATTACACATTCATCAGCATCTTCATTACCACCTAATAGTAGCAGCTGAAGTTTATAGGAAGCTTATAATTTACCAAGCTCCATGGTACACACTTTATAACCATTATCCACTTTTAATCCTTACAGCAACCCTGTAATACAGGAAAAATACTATCCACATTCTATTCTTTAAAAAAGTTCAAAGAGACCAAGGGACTTACTCAAGGTCACACAGCTGGCACATGGTAGAGACGGAATCCAAACAGACTCCTTCGGTTCCAAACGCAGGTCTGACAGCACTGTGCACCACAGCGCTGGAGACCAAGCTGTGAAAGTGCATGGCCCAAGGGCTGAGGCTGGCAGACCGCTGGGACCTCGGAGGAAAGCCAGAGCCTGGGACTGGCAAGGAAGAAAAAGTGCTTCTGAGGCAAAAAGTTCTTTAAAAATTAGCTCTGTGTCTCACGGCCACTTAACTGGCTGTTAGAAATGCTACTGCCCGCTAGGGAAATCAAAGTCTTTCCTTAAAACAACTCAAGGGCTGGAGGAGCGGGATTCGGCAGGCTAACACAGAGGAGGACCAGTGAGTACTCCCGTTTCTACCTGAGTGAAGATTTCTGTAGCGTGTTTAAAGCATCGGCTCTCATTTCACACCAGACCTACCTTTCCAGGTGAGCAGGTCACAGTCTCCTGGAATCCTGAGGACCTCTGATAGCCTAAGGAATGCTATGCACCCAAGTCTGAGAAGAACATCCAGTCAATCTCTGTACTCCATTAACACTTAAGAGACCTTTCTGTGTTATAAGGTCAAGACAATGTGAACGCCCTCCTAATGTGGTCCTGGATTTAGACTGTTTTTCAGATATTTCCATCCTAATGATCCAGAGCACAAGAAAATTAACCAATGGAATAAAATTCATTCCAAGAATTCTTCACTGCAGTAACTGAGTCCTTCTTAAATACACTATACAATCTCTCCTCTGGACAATGCCTTGAATATTTAATTGGGATCTGTTCCTCCTGCCATGGTCTTAAGAATGACCAAGGAAGTCCCAGGTTTGACTTAGTGGCATCTGATGCCTTTGCGACTCAGCAAGGCAGCTGGCTGGGTCACATGTGCAAGGCACTGCACGCATGTCCCATGGCTGCTGCTTCAAAGAACTGCTGCTCCCCATGGCTGCTCTTAGCTTTTCATGCAGAGCAAGGACACACAGCCTCATTTCTGAAGTGCTTAGTGGTTATTACAATCCTTTGGTGATTTACTAAGTAGTACAGGATGTGCCCTCTTCTTCTTTTTTCCAGTCTTATTTCACAAGAACATAGATTCTCCAAACAAAATTATACAACTTGAACCTCCAAAATATTACTAGTTATCTTTAAAATTCTCTTTGGAAGTGAATAAGACATGATAAGTAAAAATAAGACATGATTTTAATAGGCACTGCAATATTTGTGGTTGTATCATTCATTCAAAAAGCTAAATAATATCTACATTTTGGAGAGGCTACAGGCATAGAGTATGACGCTGTGCAATGAAGACACCAGTATAGATCCTATATCAAATAAAACAGCTTTACTAAATAAAATCATTTACAGAATTAATTATGTTTCCCACTACCACCCCAGAGTAAAAACTACAACTTGAAATCTTAGTAATAAGCTGCCAGCAGCAGCTGGTATTGACTGAGAGGAAGAAAAATAGAGCTGTTATTACTATAAACAAATTATTAGTTCTTTCCAAGATAAATAATGATTTGATGATCTCATCCTCAGAAGCACAACTTCGTAACATAAATTATCCCAGCTCCACCAGAAAAACACCACACTCTCCAGTGCATTAGCAATGTACAGCCCCTACTACCTCGACAGTATGACGGGAGAAATGAACACTGAGGCCCTGTCTGCCAAAAGCAGCTAACTTGTTTTTAGGGGAAATTTCTGCATCTCACCTGAAATAAAATGATGCCACTTAACCACTACATGCTTACCCCCTGAAGAAATTTTCTCTCTTCTATTTTAGGAAAAGTAGTATAAAAACTATGTACTATTAAAACGGTAAGGAAAAATGCTCCACTCATAAAAACAAATCAAAATAAAACATGAAGCCATATTAACCATATTAAGTCCTTTAAGTCAAGAATGTCACTGATGCTGTGTTTATTTCTAATAGAAGCACGTTATGACACCTAAAATACAGTATTAATATTAATAAACCCAAAAGTCCATATATATATGTATATATATATATATGTATATATATATATATGTATATATATATATATATATAAAGTGTACCAATAAAATGTACCAATTAAAAAAAAGTCTAACATAGGAAGGGCTGTGTCATAATTCATTTGGGGAATAAACTATGCTCTCAGTCAGGGAATATCACCTAATTGTTCTACATTAAGAGACCTGTGCAGAGTCCCTCTGACTCCACATAAGCTTGGCCCTACCCTGTGAATCAAATCTAGAAGGATCCCAGGTGGGGTCAGAAATTAGGCCTCTAAAGAAGCTGTGGTTTTTTTTTTTTAATGAAATGGAGTATTATTCTGCCATAAAGAATGATGAGATTGAACCATTTATACTCAAATGGATGTACCTTCAGAACATACTCATAAGTGAAATAAACAGGTCACAGATGTGCAAATATATTTTCTCTGGTACAAGAAACTGAAGTTATAAATGTGTTCTAGAATGCATGATTGATATTGTGAAATAGTAAATATTTAAAGGGTAATGGGGTTTAGGGGTAAATAAAAAAATTGATGGTTAAAAAAAGGAAACTGTATATAGGGGCAGGGGCAGGTAGGGTAGATAGGGGAGGGGGAAAATGAGAATTAAGTTGTGTTATATACGGGTACAAATTCTCAATATTGAGTGCAATTGTGATGTGTATATATAATGTACCAATAAAATGTACCCATTAAAAAAAATAAATTGGGCCTCAAGGTGGTGTCATGTTTTAGCCTGGCATGCACAAGACTCATTTGTTAGGCTCTGCAACCAAGTCTCAGTGAGATTTGGGTGTAAGATGTGCCAAACTAAAACTCTTAAGGACCAATAATCACACCCTCATGACTTCAGACATAGCAATACAATACACACTTATGTAGGTCTGGTCTTTATTCTTAATCAGGGGTATTTAGCCTCCTACTGCAACAGTCTACAGAAGGAACTATTGAAAATGTGGGACAGGTATGATTCAGCTCTACCATTATTTTTAGTAATTAAAAAAATATACAGAGCTCAGTGGCAGAGAACTTCTCTCACACCCATAAGGTCCTGAGTTAGAGTCCAGCACCACACACGTACAAAAATACAGCGATGACCTTGACCATTTTGTTACTCTTGGGCACAAACAAACGTCTAGTGAACTCTGCATCTGAGAATATACTGCTTCCATTCTCCATCTTTCGAATGTCAAAACTTGGGACATAAATTCAACCTAATAACCAGAATGGGAAAAACTATTTTAATTTCATTTGTTTGACACATTCCAACTCTTAAGAAGTAGGAATAAGGGGCTAAATTTAATTTCATTTGTTTGACACATTCCAACTCTTAAGAAGTAGGAATAAGGGGCTGGGGATTTAGCTCAGTTGTCCTGGGATCTGCCTGGCAAGCACAAGGTCCTGAGTTTGATTGCTAGTACTGTGTATCACAATGCTGGGAATGGTGGTTCACGCCAGTAATCCCAGCACTCAGGAGGCAGAGGCAGGAGGATTACTTTGAGTTTGAGGCTAATCTGGACTACACAGTGAGGTCAGGGTCAGTCTGAACTACAAAGCCAGACCCTGTCTCAAAAAAAAAAAAAGGAATGAGAGGTGATGCCCAACAAATATTTCTATGCATATTTCACACTATTGATATTATACTGTACATACACTTATATATCCTACTTTACCACTTAATCATAAGCATTTTCATGTATTAATGAATCTGTTTTTTATTTATTTTATTAGTGTATATTAATATTATTGCATCATAGTTATGTTTGTTTGGGGTACTAGTACATGTATATAGCATATCATAATTTTTAGGCATCAGTTTTTTAAATAAAAAATGATCTAAGTTAGAAAGTAAAAATAACCATGACTTTCTGCCCCAGCCCCATAGTTATGCTGACTTCATTTTTCCACTTCCTGTAACCAGCTCTACTTCAAAGAGTTAATAAAGTTAACAGATTTTTGGCACTGGCACATTTATCATGGTTTCTATCTAGTGTGGGGAAACAACCAGTCAAAATACATAAAGTTCTGTTTTCAGACACTGGCCATCAGGCAGCATGGAACTTAATTCCTGAGAAAAGTGAATGAAACAATTGAAGCAAGCCCTAGAGCGGCCACAAGCCAGTTTCCAAGCTGCGGCACACAGAAGGGAGACTCAGGTTCACAGAGTAGAGGCAGCTGAGGACAGGAATCAGGAAGGCCATGCTCAAGGAGCTGAAGATGGCTCGAGCTGGCAGACTGAACGGCTCGGAGCAGGGAGTATCACTGAGGTCCCTGAGTCTTAGAGACTTGCAAACGTGTGGCAGGAAACTACCTGAGGTTTGGGATACAAGTGCCAGAGGCAGTTAGCCTAAGAAGTCCCAGAGTTCATCCAAGGCTAGCGATAGTCCAAGTTTCACCAGAAAAAGCAAGTAATACACCTGATGACAAGAGGTGAAGATCTCAGGACATTCACTCTGGCAGTATGGCTAAATCATCCCTAGGGTTAGTGGCCACTCTCGACCTACTATAATAGAATTTACAAGTTAGCTTCAAATTGACACAACAGATTACAAGCAATTTAACACGTAATTTAAAACAAACATCACTTTACAAAAATTACAACAGAAATTAGCATTCAACATAGTAAAATTCACAATGTCTGGTATACAAGCAAAAATTACTAGCCATATAAAGAAAATGAAAAATGTGACCGACCCATGACAGAAGAAATAGCCATCAATAGACAGACTCAGAAATGACAAGTGAGAGATTAGTAGACTAGGGTATTAAACAAGCTATTATAATAGTGTTGCTCCCTTGAAAAAACAGGCTAGTAGTTCTTTAGAAGATCAAAAATTATCATATAACCCAGCAATTCTATGCATAGGTACCTACCCAATTCGGTGAAAATAAATGTTCACACAAAACCTGTAACAAGTTTCAGAGCAACATTATTCATATTAGTGAAAAAAAATGGAAACAAATGCCCACTGATACATGGATAAATAAAATTTGGTATATCCATATAATGGAATATAATTTGAGCAATGAAAATGGATAAAGTGCTTATAAATGCTGCCACATGAACACTGAAAACATATTAAATGAAGAAAATAGTCACAAAAGATCACACATTAAATGATTATATGATTACACTGATATGAAATGTTCAGAATAGACTCTACAGATTGGACATTTTATATGAATGTAAGCTGCAGATGAGTGGGAAAAATGAAGAGGGACTACTAAAAAGTACATGGTTCCTTTCTAGTGTGATAAAAATGCTCTTAAGGGCCAGAGATTTAGCTCGGTGGTTCCAGCGCCTGCCTCGCAAGCACATGGTCCCTGGTTCAATCCCCAGTAACTACATATAACAATACTGGACGTAGTGACTCCATGCCCACCAGCAATCAGTACCACACATCAGAATGCCAGGCGTGGTGGTTTATGCCTGTAATCCCAGCACTAGGAGGCAGAGGCAGGAGGACTGCTAAAAGTTCAAGGCTTGTCTGGGCTACAGAGTGAGCTCAAGGCCAACTTGAACTACAAAGTGAGACCCTGTCTCAAAAAAGAAAATAAAAAAATAAAAATTCAGTCTAAACTGGGTATCATAGGACATACCTATAAAGGGGGGGGCAGCTTATGGTAAAGGCCCTTGGTTCAAGGCCTAGTTATCCTGCTACATCAAAAAATAAACTAAAGTGCCAGGCGTGGTGGCTCACGCCCGTCATCCCAACACTCGGGAGGCAGAGACAGGAGGATTGCTGAGTTCAAGGCTTGCCTGGGCTACATAGCGAACTCAGGGCCAGCCTGAACTACAAAGCAAGACCCTGTCTCCAAAAAAAAAAATAAAATAAAATAAAAAATAAAAAACAAACTAAAAATCAGAAATCAGGCAATATACTCCATTGTATTAAAAAAGAAAAATATATTTCATTGTATGAAAAGTGAAAAAACCCACACAATTATCTAAATAGAGATGTTTCAACACCCACTTATGTATAATAAGCAGAAATTTCCTCAACCTCACAAAGGGCATATGGAAAGAACTTACACCTAACATTGCATTTAATAATGGAAAATTGAGTACTTCTCCCTTCAGACTGAGAATGTAGCAAGGATCTTTTACCACTGCTACTATTCAACAGTGTACTAGTGGGCCTAGTCTGTAAAATAAGGCAAGGAAAAGAAAAGAACATACACGTACACACAACAAGGAAGATGTACAAGTTTACTGGCATGAACATCTAAGTAAAAAACTTATTGAAATATCCACAAATAAGATACAGAGCAACCCACTTTTCAGTCCCCCCTCTGTCTCCCTTAGGCAGAAGCTATCTTTCTCTCAAACGTTTTGCTAGTCTTAAAAAAAAAAGTAAGATATGGGTTTAGAAACAAAGGTCAGGGATTTAGCTCAATGACATTGCACCTGCCTAGCAACCACAAGGTCCTGAGTTTGATCTCTAGTACAAAAAAAAGGTAAATGTACCAATTAAATCTCTATATACTAGAAAGGAGTAAACAGAAATTATAGTTTTAAAATGCTATTTATAATAGTATTAAAATAAGTTCTTAGAAGTAAATTTTACAGAAGACCTACAAGAAGTGTAAGATTTATAAAATACTGCTGAGAGGAATTATAGAAGACCAAATCTAGGGCAGTCCAAATAATTTAAAAACAGAGAAACAGAACTAACTCAGAAGTCTTACAGTAGCTGATCTTAAGATTTACTATAAAGCCACAGTAATAAAGATAGTATGATACTGGCATTAAAAAAACAAACAAACAAGTAGACCAGCAGGCCAGAACAGAGAGTCAGAAACATACAAAGGTGTCAAAGGATAAATCAATATATTTTTACATAAAATGTTTTTTTAAAAAAAGTTAGAATTAGTTCCAAATGGGTCAGGGATTTACCCATATTAAGTGCTAAAATTAGGTCAAATATATGGGAAAACATTGTGGTCATAGATTAGACAAAAAAAAAAAAAATCCAAAGAACTGAAAAGGCACAACTAGACTTTAACCAAAATTTAAAATTTGTTTTAAAAAAAATAATAGTTAAAAAATGAGTAAGAATCCACAAACAGGAAAAAATATTTGTAAAGCTTACACATACACACCCAGGACAAAGGATTGAATCCAGATCCTCTCCAATGAGCTACACTCCTATCCCTTTTAAGTTTCAAAGACAGGCCCACTTAGGTTTAAATTTGTGATCCTCCTGTCTCAGCCTCCCACAGTGCTGGGATTACAGGCATATGCCATCATACTTGTTTCGTAAAACTTACTTCTGATTAAAAACAAAAACCTTAAGAATATATAAGGAGGGGGCCAGAGACTTAGTTCAGTGGTTCCGATGCCTGCCTTGCAAGTGCAAGGTCCTGAGTTTGATCCCGGTACCCACATATCACAGTGCCAGGTGTGGTGGCTCACGCCTGTAATCCCAGCATTCGGAAAGCAGAGGCAGGAGGATTGCTGAGTTCCAGGCTTGCCTGGGCTACCTAGTAAGCTCAAGGCCAGCCTGAACTACGAAGTGAGACCCTGTCTCAAAAAAAAAAATAAATAAATATATATATATATATATATATATATGTGTATATATATATATATGGAATGCCTAATAATTAAATAGGATGAACACAAATAATCCTATTTTTTTAAAGAAGCAAATGATTTCAATAGACACTTCACCAAAGAAAACACAGAAATTACAAATAAGATGTTCCAATAAAAGGAAAATGGAGTAAAAAACAAAATTACAAATAAGCATATTGTATCAGCCCCTTGCCCATTGCTGGGACAAATCACCCGACAGCTCAAAGCAGGAGAGTTTTAATTTGGTTGATGGTTTTGGGGTTTCAGTCTGGAGTCAGCCTGCTCCAAGGCAGAAACAGCATGGCAGAAGGGTGCAGCAGAGAAAAGCTGTTTCTTATAAAGTTAAACATATATTACGTGATATGTACTGTGCCCCAGCAATCCTCCTCCTAGGTATTCATTTCAAAGAAATGAACACACATATCCCAAAAGAGAGTTAAACAGGAACATTTATGGTGATTTTATTCACAATAAAAAATTATAAATAGTCTGAATATTCATCTACCAATGAATGGAGACAGTCTGTGAGAGATTTGTCTAATGGGATATCCATAAAGTGATACTTCCAGACACTGATAAAAGGCATAAGCACATCTCAAGTGCTCTGTGCTAAATGAATGACAGTACCACAAAGAGCTGTATCAAGTACGACTCTGTTCAGAGGAACTCTCAAAAGGACAGGCTGCCTAAGGGGGTGGGGCTGACAGGAAAAAAATGAAGGATGAAAGTATTTGAAATGTTTACATCATGATTATGATCTTGTTGCAGAATGGTGCATTTGGATTTATCAAAATCCAAATTTTATACTTAAATCAGTAAACTTTATTTTCAAATTATAAAAATAAATCTGATTAAATTTTTCCCACAGGTGAATCTGGCAATAAACTGCTATGGTTAAAAAAAGAAACATGGGCAAGCTTGTTTACTGTGAAAGTAATCCAAATCCCTTAAAAACAGCAGGGTTTTTAAAAAAAGTCTTCATTCTTCTCTGGGTCACAGGATGGGGGAGGAGAAACGGGAACAAAAATTGTTAAGTACCAGAAAAATGTGAGGGGGCTGTTCCCTGAACAGTTTTAAATGCTTCCAATTCACTCAATTTATATCTACTTACCAAGGCCACAGATACTATATTTTCTCTTTAAAAACATGCATGCACACGAGCGTGGACACACACACATTCATACACACAAAATGCATGCACATGTGCATGGATACACACACAACAAACACACAAAATGCAAAAGTTCCATTCTTTTCCTTGACTCAGAACACAAAGGGGACGGAGCCACAGCCCATAGCCTGAGAGGCTGCTCTCATGACTCGCATCTGTACTTAAGAACACTTGATCCTACTGAGTTTTCTTAGGATAAATTTCCTTAGAGCCAGTTTACTGTAAATTCCTGGACAAGTGTCACAGTTAGAACCTGGGCCATTCACAGGACTTTAGATTTACTTATTTTAAAATTACTGCCGGGTGTGGTGGCTCACACCTGTAATCCCAGCACTCAGGAGGCAGAGACAGGAGGATTGCTGAGTTTGAGGCTTGCCTGGGCTACACAGTAAGCTAAGAGCCACCCTGAACTACAAAGCGAGACCCTGTCTCAAAAAAAAAAAAAATTACAAAGAAAAACTCAAAATACATTTAGAAACCAAGAGAAGTAGTTAAACAAACAATTCATCCAGCCATTGCTCCACTGAAGCAGTAATTTAAAACAGCCATGACTGAATTTAGATATACGTGGTAGGGATGCACACAAAGCAAAGAGCTTAGCCTCTTACTGCAACTAAGCAAATAACACACATGCATGTGTGGGGGAGGCATGTGAATTAATCAGGAGAGGCGCCTCCATCTTTTTCTTTGAGAATTTTTAAATCCAACACTGTATTTCCTGATTTAAAGAAAAGACTCTAGGCAAGAAGGAGCTCTGTATTTGACAGTAAAGTCTTCTAGCCACAGTGGCAGCGCATTCGTATGTGTTATTAACCCCCAAACTACAGAGACGAGACCTGAAGTGTTTGTTGTGTGCCATTAATGAAATGCTGACCTGAAAAAAACAGGTGGAAACACCGAACTGCTGTCAAGTGTAAGGAAGGGTCATCTTGTCCGTCCACGTGGCTGACCTCGAAACACCCTAGCTGAAGGTGATCCACAGTTACAGAGACAGGCAGTGACACATTCCCTCGCCCGAATACTGCTCAACCTTCCCCCTTCCCTCTTGACAGTGCCATCAACAACCTCTGTATGTTCACCACCACTTTGACAAGCGATACACAGAGAAGTGACTATTTTGGTTCATTCTACAGCTAAAGAGATTAAGACCGGAGCTTTACAACTTAGCCCAAGGTGACTAAGCAACAAAGTAGCTAAACCTAGACTAGAATCCAGGCCCATTGCCACCAGCAAGTGACAAGCTGCTGCCCACCTCTCCAGAGTGGCCACCGTCCCTGTAATTACCAGAACCATACCAACTGTCTATCTTTTCCTGAGGACAACCCCTGAGATCTATCTAGTCTGAAACACCTTGCCCCAAACCAAACCTTTTAGAATGACGTGACTACTCACCATTCATTTTAGGGGTAAAGTTAAAAATAGTAAGGCTTAGAGATAATCCATTTACTCAGCTTACCAGTTATACACCATAGCTTTACAGGATGTGAGTTACAACCAGCTGATCCTAAAGACATTTAATAACTAACCTCCAATAACCTCTTCTTGGTCACGTCCTCATGTAACTATCCAGTTGGACGAAGGTGAACTAACCAAAGATAGTCTGAACAGCCTAAGGGGCAGTGAACAGACCCCTTGGTGAAGGAGAACCCTGGCCATCTCCACAGCAGCAATGCAAACACGCTCCACACTGCAAGAGCATTAACTGTAGGCAACTACCCTGTGGTTAAAACAAATCTGTCTAGGAATTTGGAGCTACTTTCCTGATTTTGGGTAGGAAAGGATAGAGTAAAAAAAAAAAAGCATTTATTTCGCTTTCTCTCAAGAGATCCTATTTTTCTTCATACTTTCTGAAGACTTACTATGAAAAATGCTAAATCCTACACAAGTCCCAAGACCAGAAGAGGAGCCTTTTAATTGTTCTTTACTTATAAACATATTGCATGTTTTTAAAATAAACCCAAAGACAACTAAAAAGGATGTTAAATGGTACAATTTGTTCAGAAACTGTGGAGTTGGCTAGCTGGTAGGATATTTGGTTTCCTAATTTCTGTCAGGGTATTTTTGTTTCTGGATTTTGTTTTGATTGGGAAACTGCAGTAGCATCAGAAAAGGGCTTTTTCTTTCTCTTTTCTTTTTTTTCCTTTGAGTTGTCATTTACTTTCTTTGGATTGTGATTACTAGCTCCTGTTCCATTCTTCCCTCGGGACAAAAAGATAATTCCTGGTTAGAAATGAGCCTTTTCGGCAGAACTACTTAGTCAATTTTCAGTCATCTTGCAATGAAGCATACATATCCTTTGCCTGATCCCAGCATTAATTTTCCAATGGGCTGAATTGAGAATCTCACTCCACACAAGTACTCTAAAGACAACTCTGAACATAAAGTGACTTTTAGATATTCCAGCATTTGAAACAGAGAAACTTGGGGCAGTCTTAAGGCTGACTAGGAATATGCACCCAAAGCTCTTACTACTTCTTGATAATCAAACGAGGGAACTGGACATTTCAACTCTGACACTGTATGATCTCAAGGTCCCTGGAAAATGACAACAAATGGGAAAGAGAACAACCAGTAACTGACCTGACCTGAGAAATTGGGATAATGGCACTCAGTTTTACCAGGACAAACCTCCTGTAAAGAACACACATTTCTAGAAGGATGCAATCTCCTCTGAAGTGGGGGCCATCCCTTTTTCTCTGATGGTTTCTCCAAACCTAAAACAGTATCTGGCATGTGCCAAACGTTGGTAAGTATTTATTGAGTAAATGAACACATTCCTTCTAAGGTAAAGCATTCTGTATTTAATCTGCAATCTGCTACAGAAAGGGGACGTTTACACCCCACTATATGTCAAAGGCAAGAAAATTAGGATACAGGGACTATTTTCAACTCTGAGACTGAGGAGAATCTATCCACAATCATTTAGGCATGTGAACAGAGTGAGACAGACAAGATTAGAAATAAACATTTCATAAACTCATTTTTATAACTTTCCTATGACCAGAAAATATAATTCCTGCAAAGCGAGCTTCTGAGGAAGGAATTATAAAGTATTCTATGGTATTTAAATTTGGGATGAACATTCTCCCAGCCCCTAAGTGTGCCCTTTTGCCTCTGAAAGACAAAACATTCAAATCAGTAAGTCAATGAATTCTAAATTCCATGAGTTTGAGAACCACTGAGACCACCTCGCTCCAAAACAGTACAATATCCCAAGGGTTCATTTGTGTTTTTAAATGTAACAAAACAGAAACCAGCATGTACCTCTGCTGGTTATATCACCACTGTCTTCTTCAACGACTTCACTTTCTTCCACTCCCACTGAGCTATCTGTGTAGAACTCCCAACTACTCCAGCAGGCAACAATTATAAAAACTACACACCACAGTGATCAAGCCACGAGATTACGTGAGGTCTTTTAAAGGGATGTGCAAATTAACGTGTGCAGATTGACTGCTAAGCCCTTGGTAAAAGCAGGACAAGCTTGCTAAAAGGTTTAGGGAAAGTTTCTTAACTGTCTTCCTGAAGCTGCATGTTCACAAGCCACTTCCTGGGAAGAGGAAAGTTTTCCATCGTTTCCTGCAGACAACAAGCCTTAATCACAGCATGGCAAAAGTGCAGATGTACCAAATCTGAGAAAAGTGTCCTTTTCTCCTGATTTCTCTTCTACCAGTGGCACTACCACTGTGTGTCAAGAACCCAGAAAATGTAGGGTGAGGAGCAGGAATATCACAATTGCAGGGGTCTAATTACAATGCAGAAAACACCGTCTTCCCAGACAGCCATGCCAGTGAGCCACCCCTGGGAAGAGGAGCCAGGGTACGGCGTGTGACACTGAACAAAGGGTGAGGTATTGTGAATTAGTCTCAGAAACAATTCCCTATCTCCACAGGTTCTGGATATCCAGGGAGAATAGCAATTAATCATTAAAAAGAACACTCCTGACAGCAAAGGAGGAAGCACCGAGGGGCTACATACAATAGAATTCCAGTCTTCGAACCCTCAATATCAAACCAGTTCTTCTCTCACCCTGCCATCTCCTTTACATTACATTGTTTCACAAAATTTCCTTTGTGGCACAAGTCATCTTAATTTATTTGTAATTCTTGTGTAACAACTCTCCTTCTCCACCCCAATGATTCATTAAAATTTTTTTTAAAGTCTTATCTAGGTTGAGGTTTCCACTGTGTCTCTTTTGTTGTTGTTTTGTTTTGTTTTTTGAGACAGGATCTCCCTTTGTAGTTCAGGCTGGCCCTGAGCTCACTATGTAGCTCAGGCAAGCCTTGAACTCAGCAATCCTCCTGCCTCTGCCTCCTAAGTCTAGGATCACAGGAGTGAGCCACCACGCCCGGCACTGTGGTGTGTGGTACTGATTGCTGGTGGCATGAGTCACCACGCCCAGTATTGTTGTATGTGGTTATTGGGGATTGAACCAGGGACTTTGTGCTTGTTAGGCAGGCACCAAAACCACTGAGCTAAATCTCTGGCCCCCTACTTAAAAAAAAATGTATTACAGTAATAGACACATGATATTAATCCCAAAATTTCCTCATTACTCCAAGCACAGTTATTCCATCATTCTTGCCATTTTCTGAAGCAGTTCTGAAAATCATCTTTTGTTCGTGTGTTTATTTGCCCTATTGTGGCTGCCTTAACGTCCTGAATCAATTTAAACTGTTTACCTTCCATAACCATTTGATTTTGGGCAAGAGCCAGAAGTCACTGGGTGCCAGATCCAATGAGTAAGCCAGAAGAGGACATACTATAGTTTTTTTTTTAAAGTCTGTCTTTCCACTGGATGCCACTCGGCAGCAGCATTCACTGAATTTTTTTTTTTTTTTGCTTTTTGGAGACAGGGTCTTGCTTTGTAGTTCAGGCTGGCCCTGAGCTCACTATGGTGCCCAGGCAAGCCGCCACGAACTCAGCAATCCTCCCGTCTCTGCCTTCACTGAATATTTTGATCCCACCTTATAATTACTGAGTATTGCTAATATTTACAAAATAAAACTTGGGGGGCATCTTTGGAGTGATCTGAAAATAACACATCTTGTAACAGAATTGGATCTTGTGGCTTCTCCCTCCAGCCTGCTTTTAATCTGCTGCCCCACAGGCCATCTGCCCCCTCTTGGAGATCCCTGTCCATCCCTGCTCTCAGGGACTGTGCACCCATCCTTACTTTGCCTGAGCAAGTAATCAAATGAGGACACATCCTGATGTCGCCTGTGCTGAAACAAACATATCTTCTCCTCCTAAGATAATTCAAACTATCCCAAGCCATCCATGAAATAAAAGAAAATCTGACCTATTGTCCCAGTTTTATTTAGTAGAAACAATATCCTAGAGAAGCTTTTAATTAATCTAAATTGCTGTTTTCTGTGCAAAGAAAAGGGTAACATTCAAAGTGTGGACCAGAAATATTCTGTGTAAGGGACCTACCTACCACAGTGTCTGATAACTTAGTGATAAACTTAAGGTAAACTTAGTGCTCAAAAACTGAGTGGTGAAGATAAGGATCTCTATACTAGAGTAGAACTATGAACTTCACTTATTTCGGCTGAAAAGTTTATTTTGGTTTAAACACATTAAA
Organism: Thryonomys swinderianus; assembly: GCA_004025085.1. Lineage (NCBI taxonomy): Eukaryota > Metazoa > Chordata > Mammalia > Rodentia > Thryonomyidae > Thryonomys > Thryonomys swinderianus. The sequence continues at coordinate 20,812 of PVIC010002958.1, forward strand.
TTTAAAAATAAAAATTAGTAAAGCCAAGAGGTCACACCTTGTGGTGAAAGTGTAAAGAAAAGCTGCAAAATAGAAGCATTTGATTTTAAATATCTTTTTTTCTTGATTCTCATCAGGCCATTGTAATCTATAGGTGAGCTATGTTACAAAATGGGATGCGATGGAGCATAACTATGTCTGAGAGACTGAGGCAGGAGGATTAAATGTCCAAGTCTGGCATAAACAACTTACATATGTGTAAATATCTAATAGTTTCTCTGGTGTGAGAAACTACAGGAGTAAATGAGAACCAAAATGTATAATAGATAATGTAAAATAGGAAGTAAAGATCCAAAAGGGTAGGGGAAGTAGGGAGGATGGGTAGGAAAGGAAAGAAAGGAAGGAAAATATATGAGAAAAGAAGGAAATAATGGAAACAAAGTTTCTGTGAATAGGGAGGAATGGAGGGAAGAAAGAGAAGGTAAGAGAATGGGGAAAAATCAAGAACCAACTTATAAATCAAGAACCAACTTATATCAAATACAGGTACAAATTCCCATAGATGACTGTGATCATACTATGTGCCTAAAATGTATCAATAAACTTAAAGGAACACTCACAAAAAATTGATAAGACGCCAGGCGTGGTGGCTCACGCCTGTCATCCCAGCACTTGGGAGGCAGAGACAGGAGGATTGCTGAGTTCGAGGCTTGCCTGGGCTACATAGTGAGCTCAGGGCCAGCCTGAACTACAAAGTGAGACCCTGTCTCAAAAAAAAAAAAAATTGATAAGACTTGAGGCAATGGGTTAGTGCAAAGGCTCTGTTCAATCCCCAGTACCACACACACACACACACAAATCACCATGTATAGGTGACATCATATATGGTACATGAGGGCATCTCCATAGGGATGGAAATAAAAAGAAAATAGCTCAGATCATACAAATGGAAAAGCAACCAAAAAATCAAATCAAAACAAAAAAAAAAAGCTTTCACAAACCTGAGGAGGCCTAAGGCTACAACCACATAGGTTGCTGTTAGACTTCAGTTCTAGCACAGACTCTGAAACTGTAACATTCATCTGCTGCTCAAACACAATGAACAATGAAAGCAAATTGATTATTCCTTGTTCACAAATAGGTCAGTGTCAAAAGTAATACAGCCATCCCTCATTAGCTGGGAGGAGTGGCTCCCTGGCAGATCCCCGACTCTGCCGATCCTCAAGCCTCTCTCTGTAAGCACTGTGCTCCCTGCACATGCATATCCTCCCACACACCATGTCGCCTCTAGATGACTTACCGTGTCAATGTAACTGCTGTATAAATAGCTGCTGTACTTGTTTAGGGCTAATGACAAGGGAAAAGCCCGTGCATATCCAGGGCATGGATACAGAGGGCTGACTATACTGCACACAAGTAAGTCCTAAGAAGTACCTACATTTTAATACAGTCACATTCACTTCAGGTAAAAGTTTATGAATCATTAGGCAAACCCCAAAAAACAAAATTCAACATTCAGAAGTACAGCAATCCTCAGAAACTTAATGTGTCTCTGAGGAGAACAAAGGAAACCAATGTATTTCACCTCATTTGTTTGCCAAGAAATATTCTAATAGTTGGTATTGTCATCTTCTAGTTTCTCCTTATTACTTATAACATTCCCCCATAACTCTATTCTCATGAGTAAATCTTTCCTAACATATCTGTGTAATAAATCTTGTTTAAAATAAAGTTGTATTTTCTAGCTCCCAGATGACATCCTAAATAAACTAATAGTGCAGGATAATGACTTCCTACAATCACTCAGATGAGAATCGAACGTCCCTGATTTACTGAGAGCAGTGGGGGTCTGACATTGCTGCTGCTGGCATGTGATCATCCTCAACACCCCACTTTTGGAGTAGCTTACATCACCCTCCTAGACAATTTCATAGGTTATTCTAGGTATTCTTGGACCCATGGCATTTTCCTAATCACTGCAAAAACTTCATTTTTTAAAAAGTCTGTAATACCATGCAAAGAAATATTATTTCAAAAACAGAAACTACACCCTGAGCTTCAATAGAGCTGATAGTTCAGAGCCTGAAGGAAACGAAGGAACAACCAGCTGGGCAAGGCGTGTAGGCCCGGGTCACAGACAACGCTCCATTCGAAGCTCCTGCAGTGATCACACTTTGCCCTGTTTAGCACAGTGTCCTCTCTACATCCATTTTGTGCCAGAAATCGCGCTCTGGAAGTCAGGTTATATACTGCACAGCACCTCGGGTCATGCAGCCGCACTGTGATGTTTTGTACCGTACTTTCTTAGGTGGAAATGTGAGTCCCACACTAGACAGTCCTGATCTCCAAGGCTATTAGAAACACAAAAACACTGGGAAAGATGATATGAGGATAAAAGGGATTCTTCTGTTATCCCAGAGAACCCAACCATTTTCATGGATAATCCTTTTTTTTGGCCTGCTCACTTTGTTATAATTATTAATGTCATCTTTAGCCTCAAATGTGTAGAAAGTACTGAAGTGACTGGCTAAATGAGTAAGAGTTTGCATAAATTTTAAAATGAAATTGACTTGTAAGAATAGGTCTTTCTTTGTTGCAGGACACTAATTTTGGTGCCAAAGACTCAGGCAGTGAGAGCCAACTCTCCTGAAATCACTCAACCATTTATTACTGGAATGCTAACAACAACACAACAATATTTACTAAAACTGGTCTGGTTCACCTTTTCTTTGAGAGGGCAGCGCTGGGGATTGAACTCAGAGCCTCACACTTGCCACCGAGCTACATTTCTTTTTAAGTTTTATATTGAGACAGGTTCTTGTTAAGTTGCCTAGACTAACCTCCACCAGAAAGTGGAGGTTTTCAAACCAAAGGTTTAATTTCTTGGAAAATATATACTGTCCAGTCACTGGTATCTATATATTATTAACTCTATCTTTACCCTCAAAATCACTGCCTGATCACAGAGACAAACATTAAAAGACCTCTGTGTAAGAAGAGAAGGAAAAAGTATCTCACCACTCTACCTTCTCACAGCAATTCCATCAAATGAAATCTCAGTCCTAACGGCTTCAAGAGGGCTCATATACTGTAATTACATTCACAAAGCAATTCATATCTCAGGATGTTTTTCTTTCTTGTTGGCCTCATAAATGCTATGCATACTCTACCACTAAGGTACTCTCTCAGTCCCTCTTTCTTTTTTTTTTTTTTTTGCTTTTTGGAGACAGGGTCTTGCTTTGTAGTTCAGGCTGGCCCTGAACTCACTATGGTGCCCAGGCAAGCCACCGCGAACTCAGCAATCCTCCTGTCTCTGCCTCCCGAGTGCTGGGATTACAGGCGTGAGCCACCACGCCCAGCATTATATGTGGGAACCGGGGATCGAACTCAGGTCCTTACGCTTGCGAGGCAGGCGCTGGAACCACTGAGCTAACCCTCCGGCCCCCCCCTTTCTTTTTAAAAATGCTGCTAGTTAAAACAATATACTCTTGTCTAGTTCCAGATCAATATTACAAATAAATAATATCAAAACAGCAAGTGTACACTAAACAATTTCTTAATACCTGTTTTTTCATATCCAAATCCAAATCAGGGATGTGATTTTTTATGGTAAAATAACACTTTTGGTGGTATCTCAGTTCACCAGATTTAATTCTTTCCATGTTTCTGGTCACAAACCAAACTGGACAAGAATCAAATGAAATTTGTTCATAAGGTCAACATTGAATATAATCACTGAATTTGATTCAGTCTACAATTGTGGAAAAAATTAAATTTGTGACCTGATATACTACTCCATAGACAAATTATAGATGGTCTTCTTTCAAGTAAGAGAATATTTTTTTAAAAAATTTAAAGAAAGTACTTTAGAGTCCCAAACTTCATGTAAAACAAGATTTTAGTGGTGTCTAGTAAAAACAACAAATATTTTCTTAGACCAAGTAGAGCTGGAAAATTAATGGGCAAGATCCAAGTAAATGCTGCTACAAGGATATGATAGAAAGTTACAAAAATTTTTAAAGGTAATAATGCTCTGCTAGCATGGTATAAGAAATGGGCACTTCTTATAAGAGTTTAAAAGGTATTTGAAAAGAAAAATGAAAGTTTAGAAAAAAGCTTTAAAATTTTGTAGACTTTTAAGTATGAATTTCAGTGTTAGGTATAAAGGCAGGTGTGTATTTTTTATCTATAAGAATTTCATTAGTGATATTTATTATAGAAAAACTAGAGTGAAAACATTACTCATCTATCTAGAAGTAACTAGATAAATAAATGAAATATTTTATATAACAAAAAGCAATGCCACACAATGAAACATTAGGTCATTATTAAAAGTAAGCCACTGGACATTTACCCTAGAGAAATGAAAACTTATGTTCACATAGGACCTGCATACAAATATTCACAGCAACTTCATAAAGCCAAGACACTGGACACGGTAGCTCATGCCTGTATCCCAGCACTCAGGAGACAGAGGCAGAAGATCACTGGGAGTTTGAGTGCAGCCTGGGCTACACAGTGAATTGAGGGAAGTCTGAACTACAAAGTGAGATCCTGTCTCAAAACAACAACCACCCCCCAATAAAACAAAACCTGGAGAGAACCTAAATATTATCAAATAATGAGTATATGTGATATACACATAGAATGGAACATTATTCAACAATAAAGTAGAACTACTGATAAATGTGATTATTTGGATAAATATCCAAGGAATTAAAGAAAAAAGTTGATCTTGAAAGGTCACTGTTACAGTTTAAATATGAAATATGCTCCAGAGACTCCTGTTTTGAGGGCTTGATCCCCAATGCAACACCATTCAAAGTGAGGCCTAGAGAGACAATAAGGACTCTAATCAATGCACAGTTGAGTGGGCACAGTTGACTCATACAATATGTGGCTGAGTTAGTCAGCTTTTTGTTGCTGTGACAAAATAATCTGGCACAAACTTAAAGGAGGAAAGACTTATTTTGGCTCATGGTTTCAGAAGATTCAGTCCATGGCTCCCAAGAAGTGGGGACTAAGTGAAGTTAGCCACACAGTATGTAGTTCCACTTATACAGTACAACATTCTTGAAATGACAACATTATAAAAACAGAGTCTGCTGGAAGTCAGAATGGAAGTATGGGAAAGAGGATAGGCGTGGCTAAAAAGTGACAAAGATGGAAACATTCTGTATGTAGACTGTCAATGTCATTATCTTAGTTGTGTTCACTAAAGTTTTGCAAGACATTATCACTGGGTTTGGGGGGATTGGATTATGTTACATGGAATTTCTCTGTGTTATTTCCTACAACTGTACACAAATCACAATTATCTAGAAATAAGAAATATAATTTTTAAAAGCTACATAGTAGTACTGAATGATGTAGAAAAGTATCTATCTTCCTCCTTCATAAAAATTAGCCAAGACATCCAACCACAAAATCCCTGAAGGTTAAGTAAAAACATCAGGTTTTTAAATCACTTGTATAATACCAGTTAACCAAACCACTGAGACCAAATACAAAGAAACTTTAACAGTAGTTAATTACAGAATTTTAGGTAATTTTTATTAGCCTCATTTTGTAACCCATGTCATCTATATTTTCTAGAAGGACTATATCTACTTCAATAAAGTGTATGTATGGAATATCAATCCCTATGTGGCTAGTCCTCCTAAGTAACACAGCTAGGTTTGATCAGTGGTCTTTTTAAAATAAGAAACATGAAAGACAAAAATCTAGGGGCAAAAAATGCTGGGAACTACAAATTAATCTTGCTCAAATGGGGCTGATACAGATTTGAATGATTCTTAAAGAAACCAGCCACCCATTAATTTCTTGCTGAAATGTAGCTACACTTGAGAGGGAAATTAAGATGGTAGAATGTATACTCACAGTCAAGGGCAAGTAGAGTGGAAGGGTATGGCTGGAATCTATCTGAAATGGGACAGCCCTTACCAGAAGCCATGATCAGACTTTAATGGACTCATTTCTTTAAAAAGGGTAGAAGAATTTTAGAAGCACATCCATTGACCTGCAGTCAAAAGTTGGCAGGCTAAACCTGGGAAAGCTTTCTGTGGCTCTCAGAGGAAAGATCAGGAAAATGCATTTTCATGGAAACACAAAGGTCCTATCAAGTCCCTGGGCAAGAGAAATCTTGATGAAAGGTCACTATGAGAAGCCAATAATTTAAAACTATTTGTACTGTTTTCTAAATAAAACATTGGACACAATTCAAACAATAATAATTATATTCTAAACATAAATATATAAGCTATACACACATATACACACACATACACATAACATTTTATAGTTGAAAACACAGAGATATATAAAAGTTAATTTCTTCGTCTTAGACCAAGTAAGAAATGTACATAGCAAGACTGCATTTTATCTTTTTTTTTTTTTTTTGAGATAGGGTCTTGCTTTGTAGTTCAGGCTGGCCCTGAGCTCACTATGGAACCCAGGCAAGCCTGGAACTCAGCAGTCCTCCTGCCTCTGCCTCCTGCAGTGCTGGGATTACAGGTGTGAGCCACCACACCCGGCATTGTATGTGGTTACTGGGGATCTAACTCAGGACCTTGCGCTTGCGAGGCAGGTGCCGGAACTACTGAGCTAACCCTCCGGCCCTGAATTTTATCTTTTAATAAAACTGTCCATCTTTTTAAAAAAATTCCATTTATAAAAATCTGTTTCTAAAGAATAGTTCCAAGCCTGTTTCAACTTAGAGAGGTTATTAACTTACTAACTGGAATAACTGGGAAAGGTGAAGGGGAAAACACAGAATAAAAAACCAACATGCTAACCAGATATGTTCCTATAAAACCAGCTACTCAGGAGTCTGAAGCAGGAGAATTGTCTGGGCAACTTAGTGAGACATTGTCTCAAAATTTTAAAAAGGGCTGGGATATAGCTAGGTGGTACTGTCCTAGATTCAACCCCCAGTACTGCCAAAAGAAAAAGAATGCTGTTACAAAGTTACTCTCATCTAGGCATAAGTAAATAGTTTTCATCCTGTTTTCTAATGAACTGTGTATCTTCAGTTTCATATGTGATAACTGTCAGGAACCTTTTTATTAACTACATATAAAAAGAAAAAGGAAAGAGGGAGAACATGCATACATGAGAATTTGAGACAGTCCTTTCTGGCTACTGTGAGAAGTGGACAATGTAGAAGGTCGAGGGGAACTGGGGGCCCAGACTAGTCCAGTGTGGTGAAGTTACGGTACACATGCTGCAGAGGGCTGTATGTATCACTGCAAGTTCTAAAAGGTTTGCTATCGCTGGCTAGGTGGTAGTCTCCAACCACCACCAGACTGAAGTATCAAGAAAACAGATTATGAACCATTCCATAGCACATCTTGCTATACAAATCAGGTTGCCTGGAAGACAGCCTCTGCTGAATTCATTCCACAAATGGGAGCCTTCCCATTTCCAGAACATATTTAGAGTTCTTTCCCTAAGTTTGTTTCCATGATTAACTTCCAGTAATTCAATGATCATAAAATGTGTAGCACTCCCCCTCCAAGTCTGTAACATCACAAGCCTTTTGGAATTATGCTTCTAACTTACATTATACTTAACTGTGTTCAAAAGAAAAAGTTCCACACTTTCCCCCACTTTCCAGCAGGGCCCAGCACAGACAGCTGGTTGGGAGCAATGGGTCAGTGCGTTCGGCAGCTCTTTCTCGCACATCCTGCTTGTGGTTGCTTCAGTTCACTTTATCACTGGGCAACTGCTTGGTAATCCCCTGCCACCCCCACCCTACAAATGTCCGTATCAGCAGAGCTGGGCAGCAACAATCAGCAGAATTCAGCCAATCCACACTTCCCCTGGGGCAGAGGTGACTCAGACGAAGATGAAGAAACTACTGAAGAATATAATTCTAGAGCAAAGAGACTAAGAGAAACATGGGGACAATTTTCACTCCCTAATTTGGGGAAGATGAAGGAAGTCAGGGTCAGGAGGAAGAAGGCCAGGATTAAAACCAGACCTCCACAGGAACTGAATTCTAAAAAGCGAATATATGCTCCACACCAAATAATGGGAATCTCAGATTCTATGAAAGGAATTGATGCCTTTTTCATTTCATTTTAAATTTTTGGGACCAGGGATGGTTGCCAGACACATTCAATTTATTTATTTGTTTTTGGTAAGTTTTTTTTTCCTGTTTACCTTAGCTTAAATGTCCGTAATTCTACTTTCTAGGTTTTAGAGATGACCTCTTAGTTTAACCAGAAAAGAATCATTGACTTTTTTTTTTTTTTTTTTCTTTTTGAGACAGGGTCTCGCTTTGTAGTTCAGACTGGCTCTGAGCTCACTATGTAGTCCAGGCAAGCCTCGAACTCAGCAATCCTCCTGTTTCTGCTTCCCGAGTGCTGGGATGACAGGCGTGAGCCACCACGCCCAGCACTGTAGTATGTGGTATTGATGGCTGGTGGGCGTGAGTCTCCACGCCCAGCATTGTATGTGGTTACCGGGGATGGAACTCAGGACCTTGCGCTTGCGAGGCAGGCACCAGAACCACTGAGCTAACCCTCCGGCCCCAAGAATCATTGACTTTAAAAAAACAAGCATGCATCCTAACTTTAGTACCTCTTTACAACTCCTGTAAGAGACAGGTGACGGACTCTGATATATCTCAAGAGTCAGGCAGACAGGCCTACATGCTTATGAATAATTAGAGGAAATATGAGGGTTATTCCTAAAATAGTTCTCTGACTACCTCACGTGCAGGGGCTGGACTCAGCCACATACAAGTCTACATTATGAGCCACCAAAGCCTAGACACAGAGCATTTGTGTTTTAAAAAAAATCTTAGAACACAGGATATGAGTATCTGAAGAAGACAAACTGAGGCTCTGGGCTGACAATGCAGGGCATAGTTCAATCAAAGTAACCCTTTGCTTTGTAATCTTGTATTTATTGCTAGCTTCAGTTTAGCCTACAGAATCCCTAATTTCACACAGCCATTATCCAAAATAGCAACGACTACCACAAGCCAGAATGCAGATATTCTGATACAATTAAAGACAGCACTATCACTTTGTCTAATAAGAAAGCAACTCTGCAGTGTGGGGTGTGGTGGCTCATGCCTGTAATCCCAGCACTCAGGAGGCAGAGACAGGAGGATTGCTGAGTTCGAGGCTTGCCTGGGCTACATAGTGAGCTCAGGGCCAGTCTGCACTACAAAGCGAGACCCTGTCTCAAAAAAAAAAAAAAAGAAAGCAACTCTGAAATGAACATCATCAACAGCTAAAGATAAATTCCAAGTTCAGAATCACAAGCCATTTCTACGTGATTACAGCTATTACCTATTCTTGGCCATGCCTGCCTTCGGGTGTAATGGGAACAGTGAAGCTGACACTACCTCTAATGACCCCATTAAACACTCCTGGGCTGGTTTTCTCTTTTGAACACTCTAAGACTTGCACAATCCTAAACTGATGTGTCTCTAACATATGCCCGTAGCACCACTCACATACTAGCACTTCCCTTTGGGGGCAAGGGAACATACAACTATAGGCCCATCCCGGAACTCAGCTGCCTCTAGGGTAAATTTTCTCTCCAGTCTTTCCGAATTTTCTCTGATTATTGTGTTTCAAGATATGATCCACTCTTCAAGTTCTAAAAAATCTGGAAAGGACGTTAGTTTATCTAGTGCGGCATTTCACTCCCTCAGATGTGTACTGCCAAAAACCAAGCATTGACCCTGAAGTTTTTTGAGATATACTGGGTTTAACTGTATAAAACAGGTTTCTTTACCTAAAGGATAATAGGGCACTGAGTATTTTCTAAACTCTTTCAAACACAGATCCTTTTTTTTTTTTTTGAAACAGGGCCTCGCTTTGTAGTTCAGGCTGGCCCTGAGCTCACTATGTAGCCTAAGCAAACCTTGAATTCAACAATTCTCCTGTCTCTGCCTCCCGAGTGCTGGGATTACAGGTGTGAGCCACCACGCCCGGTACTGTGGTATGTGGTACTGATTGCTGGTGGGCGTGAGTCACCATGCCCAGCATCGTACGTGGTTCCAGGGATCTAACTCAAAACCTTGCGCTTGCGCTTGCAAGGCAGGCGCCAGAACCTCTGAGCTAAATCTCCAGCCCCCACAGATCCTTTTCAAATGTGAGATTAAGCTAGAGTTCTAGAGCCTCTTGAATTCCTTTTATTCTGTGTATGGATGGGTACACATTTACCTTCTTTCTTGTTCCTTTAAATGAAGAGTAGAGAGGTAACAATTACAATGAAAAGTATTTTTCACTCTCCTTTTTCTTTACAAATATTTTTAGTACTCCTGAAAATTCCATTTCATTCCATTACTTAAAAACACTATTATTCTCACAGTTCTCATGAACTCACCAGATAGAAGCTGAAGGATTTGGTCTCACCAACCTGTGGTTGCAAACAAAGGTTTGCAAAACCCAGCTGCTTGGAGGTGGGGGAGTAGGAAGGGGTGAAGCCACACATAGGGATGCAGGACCTCTCCTTAAGTACAGCATTAAAATCTTAGAAGGAGGGCCGGAGGGTTAGCTCAGTGGTTCCAGCGCCTGCCTTGCAAGCGCAAGGTCCTGAGTTCGATCACCGGTAACCACATACAATGCTGGGGGGTAGTGACGCACACCCACCAGCAATCAACACCACATATCACAGTGCCAGGCGTCGTGGCTCACCCTGTAATCCCAGCACTCGGGATAGGATTGCTGAGTTCGAGGCTTGCCTGGGCTCCACAGTGAGCTCAGGGCCAGCCTGAACTACAAAGCGAGACCCTGTCTCAAAAAAAAAAAAAAAAAAAAAAAAAAAAATATATATATATATATATATATATTTTTTTATATATATATATATATTTTTATATATATTTATATATATATATATAAATATATATATATATTTATATATAAATATAATATATATAAATTGAAAATATAAATATATATAAATATAAATATATATATAAATATATATATATATTTATATATATATTAAATATATATATATATATTTTTATATATATATATATATATATATATATATATTTTTTTTTTTTTTTTTTTTTTTTTTTTTTTTTTTTTTTTTAGGATACACTGAGCCCTCAGTTTTCCTTGTGTAGTTTGGAGGATCAACTGAAAAACACCTTGGATTACAAACTTCGAACAAAAATCAGTTCTCCTGACGCATACAGTCAAACAACACACCTGTGTTGAAAAGATTTCCTAGGGACACAGAAGGGGCACTGTTCCCCAAAACTTCGATCAGTGTAGTCTGTCCTTATCTCACAGCTCAGGGGCTGGTAGGAGTCCTGTTTGGAAAGGGCAGGAGTCATGCCAGAGTCAACAAAGCCTGATCTGGGGACAAGAGGGCGTGTCTGCTGCTGGTGGTCCTGCTTTTACCTCTGCTAAATCAGTTACAGAGACACATCCCACCTACAGGCTCCAGGGTCCTGAGGACCCAGGCCACTACCCACAAGGCACAGTGTCTGATTTTGTTCTTACCTCTCTGTAAATAAGTAATTTAAACTAAGTATCTAAAGCTATCCTTTGACTTCCACTAATTTTCCAACACCTTGCGGGGACAGGAAAGTGGGGGAAAGTATATATATAGCTTTTTGGTATCTTCTTTCTCACAACTGCAACAGTTTTAGGAAGTCAAAGTTCATACAAACACAAGACAAAAAACAAAGAAACATACAGTGAAGAAAAACATATTTACTTTTCCTTCCCGCATCAATTATTTAACTTTCCTTAAACCCAGTGAATCTTCTGACACAAGCCCTTTTCAACCTTTCAAACTCATCTATTCAAAAAACAGTCAGGTTGAGAATCTGCACACCCTATTTCACAATCAACATCTTTTGATAAATGAGGAAATAAAAGAACATCTTGTTACTATAATGTGTAATCCTCCCTGTTAAGAAAAAACATGCAGCTAACACAGTCCGTTAATAACAAGCTTGTGCTTTCTCGGGGTAACACTGAGTAGACACAGAGGGCTTGAATTTTAAAATGAATACACAACAATGATATTCCCAATACCTAGATGTTCACAGTGCCACTAAATTATACATTCCTAACCATACATACGTTTCTCTGTGGACACCTTAGAAAAATACCCTCTCTAAAATGTAATGCTACTGAGATTGACAGGAAAGACTGAGAGTGGTAAATGCACAAAGGGTCCTTCTTTGACTCTCTCAATTACCACCCGCACCAACCATACTCAGTACCCTCCCATCCAATGGCTTTTCAGAAATCAAAACCACAACAAATGCACAAGGGAGGCCCCAGCTGGGGCAGACAGGTGCCAGAAGGAAAATGAGGGTCATTCTCTTTGCTATGCACAGGTGCTTAGACAGGTGGGAGAAACCATGACACAAGTATCTGAGGAATACACACCTTTCCACACACAAGCATCCAAGTGTCCCCCATCCCTCCGTTCCAGAACACCATTAGCGCTTACCTTACACATTCTTCCTTACTATTAAAAAGGATCCAAGATTCTGAAGGGAAAGCTTCCACTGCTCAAAGCACAGAAGACTTGAGTGATGGTCCATAAAGGAAGAGCTTAGGAGATGGAACTGCACAGGGCCTTGCACAATGCTCTAAGAAGTGGCCCACTTGTACTATTTATTGGGACAGTTACACAAAGAACCTTTATCTCTAAATCTTTTATCTCTTTAAATCAACTTTATGAGGTATAATTTACGTAACAAAAGTGCACCAATTTTAAACCCATAGGATGAATTTTGCTAAAAGTACATACACCAATGTAATACAACACAAATAAACATAGATAACATTTTCACTTCTCCCCTCAAGTTCCCTTATGGCCTTTTTACAATTAATTTCTTTCCTCCACCACCCCAGCGCCTCTGGCAATCACTGATTTGCCTTGTCATCACAGGTTAGTTTTTGCCTTTTCTAGAATTTCTCAGAAAGAATCAAATGGTACTTGCTTTTCTGTGTCAGACGTTCTTCTCTCAGCAAATTTTTGAGACTCCTTCATGTTATGTATCAGTGGTCTGTTCATTTCTATTGCTGAGTAGTAACCCCTCTGATAATACACCACAATTTTTCAAAGTTTTTTTTTTTAATAAAAATGAAACCAGTGCTAAGCTTTAAAACATGGACTTAAAACTCTCTAAGGATTATTTCTCCTTTTGAGGTAACTGGTCCTGCAAGTAAGTCTGTATGAAACAGTCACCCCAAAATTTATGCTTCAGGAACATAGTTTTGTTTCACCTCCCTATATAATAACTTGTTTCAATCAGATGGAAAGAAAACAGATAACCTGAGATTTTTGTTTACTGCCAGGTCAAAATGTTATTTCAAGCTGCTGAAGAACTATGAGGAAACTGTATCCAAGCAGATTTTCGTGTGCTGCTTCCTGAACGCCTGACCGAAAAGTGAACTTTAGGATTACAGTTTAATTTGGGTTCTGATCCTCCTGCTTTCTCCTGACCCTTTGGGATTGTGGATTTCATGATGACTCCCAAGTTACCCTCCCACCAAAGATGTGATGGGATTTCCCTTGAGACAGGACTGCCCTGTGAAGGCCTGTTTAGAAAAGACAATAAACTTTGCCGATTTTGCTTAACTTAACCTGCCATATCAGGCAAGAGACTAACAGTGTTTCCAAAGGAACAGATACACAGAGCATATGTCTCATGTGGCACTTAAAATTTCAGGATGTCTGCCTGGCTGTGACCTCAGCAAAAACGGACTGCCCTCACCCCATGCGGGGTACAGAAAAGGAAACAGAGGCTTGAAAACATGAGTCCCAGCTACTCCGGTCGAGAGAAAGACAATCTAATACCCCCAGACACAAAATGGAAGTATTTTACCCTTAAGGTCACATTCCTAAACATGTCCCTAACAGATCTTTTTGATTGTCACAAAGCCAGGCTGCAACATTTTCGGAAAGAAAGGACTCGGAGTGAACAGATTATTTCCTGACCTCCCTACCCAACAAACACTTGGCACACCAAGTTCTTGCCTCAGTCTCCCCTTCTGTCAAACAGGGAAGCTGAACTGGAATGGACGTCAGTGTTCCCTTCCAGTCTGAACCTTGTAACACAAGGCTCATAAATGAGTCACAATTCCAACACTAAAATGAGAAAGTTGTCTTTTAAAACCAAAATAGAATCTGTGAGCAAAGCATCCAAAAATCTGACAAAAGTAATCAGTCTTGATGCTCAACTCCTAATTCCTGGGCACTGTAGTCTCTAAATAAGTATTCTTTTGTCTGCTCATTATCTATTTTCTTTCCTCAGATGTGAATATTACCCCTCAAATAAATTTATAGAAAGCCATGTTAATGAGTTCCAGTCTTCACATTTAACTTTCTATATCTATATGCCTGTTTTTGTCTTAATACTAATGTTTCTCATTATGATGTACAGAATATAATATCCTTTGATTAAATCTGTCAATAGCATAATGGGGGGGAAGGACCACCTGCTTTTGCAACAGTTTATCCTGGAGACACTCTTTTTTGTTTTGGTTATTCATGAACATCCAAATAATCACTCTTAAATCTGACTAATACTCATTACTGAAATAGTTTTCCTACACATATGCAAAAGAAAATTATCTTAGAGTCTGGATAAAGCAATGCTGCATACAAAACCCCTTACATTTTTCCCAGGCATCTGAAAGAAATCCTGCTTTCCAGATGTTAACCACAAGAACTAGTACTGAGCAGAGAGCCGCTCCTCTCTGGCTCCTCCTCCTTCCCTCCAAGTTGAAGGCAGCTGAAGCCCAGGCTCTGCCCCCGGGCTGCACTGCTGGAAAGCGCCTGCCCGGCTGGGGAACAGTGCATGCACTCTAAGAGTGAAAGCCTGCCTTGAGGATGTGGTTCCAAGACAGTAAGGAACAAGAGGCCGAGAGTGCACTGGCAGGAGTGTTTGTGCAAGCACACAGCCATTCTTAGTACTGAATGTCCCCGGCACTGGGAGAGGAAGTAAACAAGGATCTGGGCTGTGCCTGAGTCTGTGTCGCCCAGGGGAGCCAAGGCCTGGCCCTGACACAACTCCCAGCACCCAGGCAGGGCTGGCTTGCTCACGTCACAGAGCTCCAGAATTTGGGCTGCACGTGACCAGGAAAAATTACAAAGGCCAGTTTAAATACAGTCTGTATTTCTCTCTACCACTTACTTTTTCCCCCAAAAACAGTAATTTCCTAAAGTTAAGTAAAGATGGACGGTAGAAAACAGCTACTTGTGGAATGGGCCACAGGAAGAGAACTCAGACATCATCATGCCAGCCAATCTTCTCAAAACAGCTGGGACCACGGACTCCTGCCTTTCAAGTATTGCTATTTTGTTTTAGGAAATACCCTTAGGCACACCAATTTATGGATGTCCAAAGGCAAACCCTGCAACTCTGCGTGTACCTCGTAAATGCTGGAACTAAGATACTGTCTTTACTTTCCATTAAAAAATGTACTGCATTTGTATTTCTTCAAGCTTTTCCACATTCCCACCAGAATAGGCAATAAATTGTTTTCTTTCTCTTTCTTTTTCCTGCCTCCTTGCAGAAAATCCCAGCCCAGTAGAAAGCAGAGCCGAAGGAACAGCACCCTGCTGAGCCGGAGTGTGAGGCAAGGCCCAGTGAAGCTGCAGTTTCTAGGCTGCTCTGGCCACAACTGCTGCAGAGGTTCAGGGAGGCCCCGCCTGTCTCCCGGCCTGCAGGGAGCGGAGGGAGGCTTGACTTTCCAAAAAGACAGCCTCAACGTGTGCTGGCGCTCAAGCTTCTTCTTAGCCTCTGTGTTTTCGGGGTACAAGCGGAGTACACTGGGGATATACAGTAGACATCAGACTGACCAAAGGAAGAAGGCATGGTCTGTCTCTACTCACACATATGTTATTTTGTATAATACTGTACATGCAAATTTGATTATAACTAGATATCTGCTATAGTATAATAGCTCATTAAAAATTCAAAAAGGTCACACCTCATTAAATAAATTAAATTTACAACTTCAACTTATCTTTTTTGTTAATCTTAATTTTTTCACATAATTTAACTTAAATACACTACTATATTCAGTTGATGGTTCGTGTAAATAAATTGGTAAACCAGCAAGAAGATGAGGCCCAAGTGCAGAGAAAAATATAAAGTGAATTTTAATATTTCAAAATAGTTTGACTACTTTACAAACAACTCATTATCTCTCCCTTTGTTGAATTTGATTGAAAAATGACAAAACACAGTACTTAAAACTCTTGCTCCTGTTAAGGCAACTTCAAAGTTATCTTCATTTCCAGAAAAGTTTTCACTTATGAAGCAAGTCCCTTTTGTCCTACCGCCAGCGCCAGACACTTGAAGGGACAGCTGCGTGGAGGAGGAGGGACAGGGGCTGCTCCTGTGTGTAGCCCAGTTACTGTTACTAGTTTGGAAACACTGGTCTGAGTCATCTCAAAGTGCAGGAATCCTTCAGTTTTCTATAAAAATATTTACAAGAGTCCCCCTGCCTGACTTAACACAATACAGGTGGGCAAAAGGAAAGTTTCAGGCTCCAGAACCCAGTGTACCATCAGGCAAGTGCAGATAATCTCAGAGAGAAATTAAACATTTCATCAGGGGTTTCTGATGACAACGCAAAAGCAGGAGAGTACATTGTACTTTAAACAATGCCTCCTCTGTTTGCAGGAACATGGACTCGCCTAAAATGGGAGAGCAAAATCGAGGCCAATTCTGAGCTACGGCTCTCACTTCAAAAGCAGATGCACACTGTGTGTGTGCACGCACCCATGTGCACATCTGCACAAGAATCTGCATACTCAGTGAACAGACAGTCTGTACACACACAATCTGTAGCTTCTAGTGGCTGCCCGACAACCTACCCCCATCAATCCTGTATGTGACAGTCCTATAGATACTTTCTCAAACATTCTGGCACCAGTGCTGCCTGGAGAGAAGGGTGAGGGATGCTCCCCTGGCATGGGTGGGAAGGAGGAAAGGGAGGGCACGGTACCCTCACTCTGCCTCTCAGATGCTAGTGCTGGGTCAGCAGGCCCACCAACCCCTGCCGCGCTACTCAAGGCCCACACCCAGCTCTAAGTTCAGTTTCTTCAGCCATTACCAGGGATTACATTTATCTTCAGGGCTACAGTGACAATGGTACCGAATAAACCTCATTTGCTCCCCAGCCCTTTTCCTGATGCCTACTGTCTCAAAAAGGTCTTGTCCCACATTTAGAATCCTGCTGAAGGCTTGAGAAAGCCCACACTGGTCCTGAGCACCACCAACAAACATACCAGACCCCTGGTATCACCTCATTCACTCCCTCCTACTGAGTACTAGCCACTTATTGGTAAATACAGCTTCTTTTTTTTTTTTTTTTTTTTTTGAGACAGGGTCTCGCTTTGTAGTTAAGGCTGGCCCTGAGCTTGCTATATAGCCCAGGCAAGCCTCGAACTCAGCAATCCTCCAGTCTCTGCCTCCCAAGTGCTGGGATTACAGGTGTGAGCCACCACGCCTGGCTAAATACAGCTTCTTATGCCAAGGCTTTTGCCTTCTACCCAACCTGCTTGTTTGCTTTTGTTTCTGGAGAGGGTCTTACTATGTAGCCCAGGCTGACCTTGAACTCTCTGGGATCCTCCTAAGGCAGGAATTACAGGTGGGAAGCATCATGCCCAGCTGCCCAACCTCTTCTGATTCCTCAACTGCACACTTGTTGGAGTTTTTCCACTTTGGGCTGTTCCTTTCCAAACAACCTGATGCTTACTGCTTTGTGTGTAAGAGTCTTCACTCCTAGTCAAACTCTAGGATACTCACAAAAGGACTTACAAGGCTAGATATATGGCATAAATCACCACTGCAGAGAAATGGACTGGATCACTACCTTAGAGAGCTACATTTCAAATATGAGAATACCACCTATTAGATCAGCGCTCTCCTTAAGATCCCCTAAGAAAAAACATTTCTCAGTAACAGAAAAAGCCACACTGCTTGTCAATGGATCTGTTGTTATATAAAAGCAGTTATAAATTTAGAAATAAATTTTGTATCTCTTTTTGCTTCAGGTACTACAAAAATCAATAGCCAAATATGTGACCTAACTGTGGTACCTGTCAAGATTAGACTATCCTTTACTCTTCGACTTCACCACTTAGTGTCACACACTTCTATCAACTGCCACTGTGGTTCAAGGAGCATAAATAAACACAATCTTGAATTAGGTCTGTAGGTGAAGCAATCTTCGCTTTTCCATAGATTATCTTATCCAAAAATGTGTTAGCAAGGGGCCTACTGAACACATGGAACAAGAATGGGGTAGGTGTAGAGAGCAGGCATGCACCCTAAGAAGGAGGCCTAAGGGCTGCCACTGAACAAAGGGGACAGAGCTGGGGTAGCACACCCCACCACCTGTGAAGCCAATGAGCCCAGAGCTGCCTCTGGATAATGCTGATGCCAATGTGCTTTTAAAGTGGTTTAGATTTTCATTTGGCTAAAACCCAAGAGGCTGCAGACCAATGAATACCAATAATGACACCCTTTCCTGAGGTGCCCCAAACAGCCTTTAGTGGGAGGTAAGAGGCACTTCTGAGTACCTGGGGCTCCTGGCTGCCCCTTCTGCACAAGTGCTGTGATGGTAATGGACAGCCCTCCTGGGGAACACACGCAGGCTGCCTCCAGCTATAGACCACCCCAGCACTGCTGGTTCCCGCCCCAAAACCTGTGGACCCAGGCAGCTTTGAGATCTCGGAGGCTTGGATTCAGGTCCTTTCAGCAAAATGTACATTTCAGGTAGGAAGCTCGGCTGTCCAGAAGCTGGGACAATGAAAGCAAAGATTCTTCAGGGTCTGGAAATTCTGGAGACCACAAAGGATGGTGGCAAAACACACACACACGAGCGTAAGCACACCCATACACACGTGCACAAACACATATACACACACACACACAAAACCAAAGCTGTAGATTGAGGATTCAACTTATTTCAAATTAGGCCAGCTTTAGGGCTATGCAAGCCACACACTTCAGTTCCATTGCCATGAAACAATAAAATTCCAGCCTTTTACCTCCCACCACAGTGCATCCTAAGCTGGTCAAGGCTCCATAGGAAAAGCTTTCAATTCCATTAGGCTACAACCCCCTCAGTTTTAGCCAAATGACAATCTAAACCATGCTAAATACACATTGGATTCAGTATCATCCAAAATTGGCTCTGAATCCTAGTAAATGTAAGTTTCCAGATGGCAAGATTGTAGGTGAAATCATCAAAATACTACATAAATGTGCCACATATTATGTGCCTTCCACTCATTAATTTATCCAACACTCAGTACTCTTTCAAGGATACACAAACAAATAGCAAAGTCAAAGCAAAAGGAAGGACAAGGTTCACTTCCCTGCACCCTGCAATCTATTAAGCAGTGTCTGTGCTGTGTCACTTTTCCTTGAAGGCTGCAAAAGTCCTACAAGGAATTCTTTGATCATGGTAATACTTTTATCAACAAAAGGAAACGAATACCAACAACATACTCTATTGACAGAAATTTCATTATCAGAGGTGAAAACAATGAACAATAGCAAAGATACATGCTAGGACACATAGTTCAGCAAAACTTCCCTTCTTTCTCATCAAGGCAGATTAGCGCATTCTCCAAGAAATACTGTAACTTTCTATGCACCTATCCCTATGGAGATAGGAAGTCCTCAAACTGGGAGAACACTCACAAGTGGATTCATCGGTGAGACTGACAAAGTGAGCTTTATACACCTTTGAGACAAATATGCAATGTAAAGCCCAGTATGTCCCCTACTGCATTTCATTACTGCACACTGGATAGGAGGCGCACAGCAGTATAACTGTGACAATATTTGATAGACACATGCGTTACTTCCATGACTTGTTCACCTCTACAAATGTTTGTAATGCAAGGTCTGTTCGTATCTGTGACACTTCACCACTCGAAAGTTCCTAAGTCAGGGTCTCACTGTACCACAGAACCATCAAAGAGAAACGCTACACCAGGTGTGGTGCTGTACACCTGTTAAACCCAGCTACTCAGGAGTCTGGAGAAGGGGATGGCAAGCTTGAAGCCAAGCTGGCTAACTTAGTGATAGCCTGTCATAAAAGAAAAGAAAATATTAAATAAAATAAAAATAAAATGGGCTAGGGATGTAGCTCAGCCATAGTGTACTTGTCTCACAAGCTCAAGGACCTGGGTTTAATCCCCAGCACTGAGGAAAAAACTAAGAGCAATGTCTACTTATGTGTCCACTTTATACATTAGAATATGTTACATGAATGAAACCAGATGAGCAAATAATCATGGCTAGGGCCCAAGTGGCAGGACCTCAGGCCTGTCCCCAAGCAAGTCATGTAGTGCTGGACACGTACACTTCCCCGGCATAAGGCCTGGACCTGGCCAGCACTGTAGAACTTAATGCCAGTGTCACTGATCTGCTGCTGAGGAACCAAGACGTCTACCCACCTGAGTGACTAACAAAACCTTCTTCAAATCAATTACATTCAGATAATTCCCTGAGCTTTTATTTTACCTGTAAAGGACACACATTAAAAATCCTATCTGCACAAAACCTCCAAGAATCAGTGCTGAAACAGGAGACTCCTGGTAAATTAACAGTGACTAGTGCTGGTAGCTGTGTTCTCAGGCCAAAGCCAAAGAAACTCCTCACTCTGAGGACCACCAAAATTTTCTGTTGCCTGAAGAGGAACTTGGCCTTATCAATCAGACTATCATAATTACAAAAAGCTGTGGAGGGGGCCGAATTCCTAATAAACGACACGTAATTCTACCCAACAGTATTCCACGCACAGGCTACCCAGGATTGAGACTGGTGGAACTGTAAATTTTCCCCATAGCAGGCAGCTGCCAATTAAAGCCTCTGATCCAGATAACTGTGCCCACTACCCTGGCACAGAGTAACTAATTCTTGGAAATGTTACAAGCAGCATTATCCTTTTCCAAAGTCACCAGCCCAAAAGTCACAACCACTTAGAAAACTCAGGCTCCATCATGCTGAATGCACTCTGGCTGACAACAGGCAGGCACTCTATGGGTGTCATTTCAGAAGTGCCCTTCCACAAACACCAGTGAGAAGAGCCTCACCCTTCCTCAGGGAGAGGGCAGGGCCTGAGTGAGAGCACACAGGAAGCACGCTGGCTGTGGATCTTCTCAGAAGGTGCCCACAAGCACCGCATCGGCGCAGCTCACAATCAAGAGCAGCCTCACTGCGTAGCTTCAAGCGAGGTCCTTTGCGTGCTGGACCTGCATCCCCATGCAGATCACATGACATCCAAGGCTTCCACTCAGGAGCTTCAGGGGCTCTGCCCTAAACTTAGCACGGATTTATTCTCAGCTCAGCCTTTCCCCTGCTTCAGTAGCCAGTGAGTAAGAGGCCGGGGCCAGTGACAGTGAATCTTTCAGTAACAAACAGCCAGCTGTGGCCTGTGTGCCGTGGGTCCCTGCCCTCGGCCTACCCCTACCTAACAAGAAAAAGAGCTGGTTTCTCCTTTTTCCTGCAAGAGTTTAGCAGGGCAGGAAAAAATATTCTGTCCTCATAGGATAGCTGAAACTGTTTATATAATATTCCAAAAATAACTTCCATGTTTTCAGGGCTTTTTCTTGGAGAGTGTGCAGCCTGTATTATAAAATATTGGGAAAGCTTTATCTCTACCATTAATCTCAGAAAACAAATGGAGAAACTCTTTCTTTTTCATGCAGATGAGAAATACCAGACAACCAAGTTCTCCTTGGCAGCCAGCGCACATTATTTTTCACAGAAGGGTGATAATGGGAGAGAGACACGGATGGCAGTTTCCCATTTCTTTCCTCTGATTCCTTCACTTATCAAACACTATGGGCTTTGGAAGACTCAACTTACAGATGGAATATCTGCCTCTCCCACCTCAACAGAGAAGAAACGACTCATAATTCCGAATGCCTCGGAAGACGCTGCTAAAACAGATTATTATTGTTGTTATTTACTATTCCAAACTAGAAAATTACACTGCTTCCTCTTTCTCCTTCCAGTATAATATTAAAGAACTGCAAGTGTTCAGTTTCCTTCCAAAGTGTCTTGATGGTTCCGCAAGTGACCGAGGCTGGAAACAAATTCTGTTTGCATTTTAACTGTAAAATACACTCCTGAGTGGCAGTGTTTAACTGGGACATCATATGCGTGATTTGATAATGTTCTCTGAAGAAATTACATGGTATGAGGAAGAGCCTCAGAATAAAAGCTAGACCCAAGCAACCGCTGTGCTCCCCAGATCATGTGGCCACTCATCGGGAGACGGTATTCCGCGAGGCCACTTGTCCTTCCACAGGGAGGAGGAAGGGCAGAAGGAGAGCGATGCAGGAAGGAACAGAGGGGAAGGAGTGAGGGGAGAATTAGGTGACAACAGGGAAGCTTGGCTGTGGTCTGTCTCATTTCCGACTCTGCAGAAGCGATCTGAGTCCCTGGGTCCAAGTGGGGACCTACTTCCTCTGGGAGCAGTGGTAGCCTCGGAAAGGACCCACTCTCCTGAGCGCTTCAAGTTGCCACCAGCAGTATCTGCCCAAGCTCAGCCTGCGCCACGCAGGACCCTTCTCAAACTCTGGACTGGGCAGACGCCTGGCATGCAGGTGCACCTCCTGTGCATGGCTTCTGACGGAGCTCAGAGCCCAGGCCTGCCTTTGGCGCCCCTCCCCACGGTCTTGGCAAACGTGAGGAGGGGGCCTGACCTGCCCTTCCCACTCCCCCGAGAAGGAAACCCTGACGGGCACCCTCAGGGCACATCATCATGGACACGTCTTCGCACAGGAGAAATTATGCCACTAATGGCAGAATCTGTTTCCCAACTAGTCTCAGGGGGTTTAGTCTCGGTAAGTTTTTCTTTTTTAACATCTCAAGTACTCAAGTGTTCATGAATTTTGGGCAACGCTGTGAAGCAGCTGCTAGGAGATCCTGAGACGAACTCCATCCTGGATAACCCACAGTTCTCTGCTCCATGTGTATTCATTCCTCAAGCCATCAGTTATGTCCCATATCGCTGATCGTGATGGCAGTGGGCTGCCAAATCCGATGACACTGGCAGGAACTCCTTGGGTAGCAAGGAGCAACACTTGGTAACTCCTTGGGCTCTAGCTTGGCTTCACTTTCCCCGAGGAGGAGGCCAGCCACTTTTTAGAACCCTGGGCCTAGACAGATGTCATCTCCTCACCACCGCCTGGCCTTGGGCTTCATCATGAAAGCTGCATCACTCTGCCCTTCACTTCCTACCCGCCTCACCCTGATTACACCCAGCACATTTTAATCTTATCTTTCCCTCACATGTCCCACAGCCATCTGGGGATGAGTCAGTGCAGCTACTCTCCTGTCTGATGCTGGTCCTAATACTAGAGACATTCCCAAAACATCACCTCCAACACACACAGGGAAAAGATCACAAACCAGAGTCCAATCTAAACACAGACCCTCTGAACACAGTATATGTCCTAGGATGAACATTGGGTTTCTTCTGTACATTTCAGTGGATCTTCTGTCTCTGTAACAGTCTCCCTGGAGTGACGGTGGTCCCCTTGCTCCGTATAGAGGTGTTACACTGCAATGAGGATCTGTGGGAAGTCTAGAATATGCTTTGTTACATTTCAACAGATCCCACGACAAAGATCTGTTCCTTTTCCCCTATTCTTGTCAGGATTCTGAAGCCAAGATGGCATGAGAATTATGATTTATCTGGAATTAGAAGTTCATGTTTAGCAAATAACTTAGAATGGTTCTGAAGCCTCCGCTTCCAGAACTGCCAAAAGGGTTGTCACAATCACAGAATGCTGAGCTCATGCTTCTGAATTGGTGTGTCCAGGCTGGGCCTGAGAACCTGCATTCCCAGAATGCACCGATGTGGTACTGGTACTGCTTGTTTGAGAGCCACCAGCTTCATGCATCAGAATTCGGTGGAACTCCTGGTACAGAGCAGGTCACACAAAAGAAGTATCAGGACTCAGTTTTCAGGTCTTATGCAGTATCTTGAAACAGCTCCATCTCTTCGTACAAATTCCTGAAAACTTCAAAATAAGTTAACAGGGGTCCAGAGGAGACTAGAAAAACAAGTGGGAGCTGGAACCTTTAAATAAACCACATCCAATGATACAGAAGAAAGGAGAGAAGATTCTAGTTAAATACAGTCTGTTAAGGAATGATGCCCTTGCTTTAGAAGCCAGTGTCCTCTCAGACCCAGGATCAACAGCACTTCTTTTGATTCAGGAGGTAAACCCTACCTTGTAATCTTCCCACAGAGGAGAAGGCTCAAATGGATCCAAAATTCAACACGAATTGGTAACATGCACAGCAAAAATTGCTTTAATTTCTCTAAAATTAACACTGCTTTTCAACACTGGCTATATATTATAACCACCTGGGAAGCTTGAAAAAACAAAGACCTCAGCTCTGCACCGAGAGCTTCTGGCCTAACTGCCGCAGGATGGGATCTAGACACTGGTACCCTTTCCAGCTTCTGGGTGAGAGCAGAATGCAGCTGGGATCAAAGCCGCTGATGCCGGAGAACAGTCAGGCAGATGGGGAGAAGAGAAGTCCTCTTTAGAGAGTGTTCAGCAGACATAAAGAGAAAGAATGAGAGAACGAAATCAGGATAAGTGGAATGGAGGCTCTTAAGAGTCTAAGGCTGATGTAGGCATTGACCCAACAGTAGCTGTCTCAGGTTCAAAACTCAGAAATGATCAAAGAATACCCTCATTTGCCAAAGAACATATCAAGGTATGTTAGGTACTTTTGTACTAGAAATTGAAAGCATAGAGTTTTAACTTCTCACAAGTCTGAAAGTTCAACTTTGACATCAGAGTGCCAAAGAAATAATAATTGCAGAAATAATAATTTTTCTCTCTCTCAACAAAATTAAGCATTTCACAAAGAAGGGAACAATTAAGGAATTAACTCACACAGCTCTAAGCA
This sequence comes from Thryonomys swinderianus, assembly GCA_004025085.1. Taxonomy (NCBI): domain Eukaryota; kingdom Metazoa; phylum Chordata; class Mammalia; order Rodentia; family Thryonomyidae; genus Thryonomys; species Thryonomys swinderianus. Next base: position 45,704 of record PVIC010002958.1, read on the forward strand.
GCTGAAACTATCCTCCCAGGCACTACCTGACAAATGGATTTTCAGAGTTGTAAAATCAAGTGACATGAACAATAAAACCAAGAAATTTTCTCTTCCTTCTTGACCAGCACAGATACATGAAGTAACAAGCTAGAAAATATTTTTTTCTTGAAAGCTTTATGATCCTCCTTAAAGCAGAGTGATGAACACAAACAAAACAATTAGAAGAACAAAGTACAGTAGTAGAATGGAGACAGCAAGGACTCTGAGGGCAGGTAACAAAGATGTCATGTGAAAATCATCTTTGCTTGTATCCATGGGGAAATACTAGGAGCCCAGAGACAAGATTCCACATGTATTTTCCCTGCGTGAAAAGTTAAAACAGATTCATCATTTCAAAAGGTTAATCTATTTAGGAAACTTAGTTGTGGAAAACACTACATCTTAAAAATAAGAATTTTAGCTGGGGATTTAGCTCAGTGGCACCGTGCCTACTTTGCTAGCACAAAGGCCAGAGTTAGATCCCTGGTATCACAAAAATAAAAAAGTAATTTTTGATATAAACATTCACTTGGTAAATAATCACTTTAAAACCTACTTTGGCCAGGTGTGGTAGCTCACACACCTGGAATCCCAGCACTCAGGAGGCAGAGGCAGGAGGACTGCTGAGTTCCAGGTTTGCCTGGGCTACATAGTGAGCTCAGGGCCAGGCTGAACTACAAAGTGAGACCCTGTCTCAAACAAACAAACAAACAAAAACCTACTTTGAAGGCATAGTAGTTTTCACTAACACTATAAGATACTATACTTTTCTTAATTTAATACATGATACATCTCTTATTCAGCACTGGCTCTCCACAATTCATTCAAAGCATTCTCTGATCTAAGCGACCATCAGAATAAACCTCTCCCTTTCTGCCACAGAACACTTATTAATGATGTCTGCAATCAAGTGTTAAATTCCACCTTAGCAAATGATATAAAGGCGGAATATCATAATGCCTAAATCACCTAGATTTTTCAGTTTGAAATAAAGATCTTTCTTGGAAAAGGAGGAGACTAACTAGGACTGACTTAGATAATTCAGTTCAGGAGAGGACATACACCTATTGAGACAGGAGGCTGTAAACGTATCTTTATTGGACAAGGTTGGAGATAGAAGGCCTGATCTAGGACACTAATTTCAAGAAACAGTACACCAGCTCGCCTACAAAGTTATCTATAAGGATCTTAAGAGCCCACACGTGCTAAAGCCAGTGCACAAACCAGTATCTGCTCAAAGACAGCGTTAAAATATCAGGCCCATGCAGGGCATGGTGGCTCATGCCTGTAATCCCAGCACTCGGGAGGCAGAGACAGGATTGCTGAGTTCGAGGCTTGCTTGGGCTACATAGTGAGCTCAGAGCCAGCCTGAACTACAAAGTGAGAACCTGTCTCAAAAAAAAAAAAAAAAAATCAGGCCCATGACATTTCCATACATCAGTTCTGGGCTTGCTTCTTGGGGTTACATACACAATGCATCTAATCTTAATGATCATTATTCTTCTAAAGAGATTGGAGGAATCCTTAAGCTCACAGTTTCCATTTTTACTTTAAAAAAAAAAAGCATCATCTGGGCCGGAGATTTAGCTCAGTGGTTCCGGCGCCTGCCTCGCAAACGCAAGGTCCTGTGTTCGATCCCGGTAACCACATAGAATGCTGGGCATGGTGACTCACAGCCACCAGCAATCAATACCACAGTGCCGGGGCATGGTGGCTCACGCCTGTCATCCCAGCACTTGGGAGGCAGAGATGGAAGGATTGCTGAGTTCACGGCAGCTTGCCTGGGCTACATAGTGAACTCAGGGCCAGCCTGAACTACAAAGCAAGACCCTGTCTCAAAAAAAAAAAAAAAAAGTATCATCTTAACATTAGTCTGGGGGCCATAATAGGTATAACAGCTATATTCGTAATAGGTACATGGCATAATATATTCATACATGGCAAAAAATGATATAACAGGTATTACAGATATATTCATAACAAGTATAGTACATCACAGTTATAAAACATACATGTTAATTTAATGCTGATAATGAGACTGCCCTGGGAAACAGCTAGGAAACACAGTTAAGTCCCTTCTCATCCTATCAAAGGAAAGATTTACTGAAAGAAAAGAAGGAAAAAAGAAACAAAATGGTATCTGATTCAGGCTCAAGGGCACAGGTATGAAGAGTAGTATTAGCAAATCCTTGAGCCGGAAACGAATGCTGACCAGAAGCTCCAGAACAGCTTTATGTAATGAAAAAACTCTGAAAGGCCTATGGCAACAGTGAGTTTTAAACTGGGTCCAATTCCTTTCTTTCCTCCTCTTCCATCCCCTCCTTCCTCCTCCCATCCTGGTCCCCCTTCCTCTTCCCCCTTCTAACTTAGCGATATGAAAAGCTTAAATAGAGACATCTTGGAAAAGTATTCTACTTTATAAAAACATTACAGTATCAGAAGAAAATTAAACTACATTTTTAAAAAATTTAAGTGAAATAAAAATTGAATAGAAAGAGAGGAAGGTGAGCAAGTTTTAAATATTACCCAGCTCAAGCCTGCTGTGAAACGTGGAACGAAGGCCATTATTCAGAAAATTTATAAGACATATTATTACAATCAATTAGGACACTTGAAGAGAAAAGCAGTTTTGGGATTTGAACTATCTGAATTAATACCTTAACTATCCACTTGATCTTCTTAATATAAAGCCAGTTTCCAAGGAAACCCCTAACAAAATTAACTGGATATAGGCCAGAGATTTGGCTCAGTGGTTCCGGCGCCTGCCTCGCAAGTGCAGGGTCCTGAGTTCGATCCCGGTAACCACATACAAGGCTGGGCGTGGTGACCCAGGCCCACCAGCCATCAATACCACATGCCACAGTGCCAGGCGTGGTGGCTCACGCCTGTCATCCCAGCACTTGGGAGGCAGAGACAGGAGGATTGCTGAGTTCAGGGCTTAAATGGGCTACATAATGAGCTCAGGGCCAGGCTGAGCTACAAAGCGAGACCCTGTCTCAAAAAAAAAAAAAAATTTAACTGGATATAATTGCATGCCCTTCTGAAAAGCCAGGAATCCACGCAGAGCTGCACCTCCTCTAAAGGGCCACTATGGACACGGTGTGCACCTGTAGTCCCAGCACTCCGGGAAGCTGCAGGAGGAAGATGGAGAGTTTCAGCCTAGTTTGGGCAGAGGCCTAGCATGATCCTGTATCAAGATAAAAACTTTCAGAGTAGGCCCTGTGGCTTAATGACCCTCAGGTTCATTTCCCAGTACCACAAAGAGGGGAAAGCCACACGAGCACCACCACCTGCTATCCTGGACTGCCTAGCACCACCCTCCCTGCACACTGCCATGCCCGGTTATCAGGCGGGCACAGCCTACCTGCTCACAGTTATCACAGGCATCCACTCATCCTTGGACACCGTCCAGATACTACTTACTTATCCCTGCTGTAAGACAATTCCAAATTCTTTTTCCAACGTACAGAGACCATCACGGGATACACAATTAGGATTCTGCTAGCCACATTTTATCTTAGGGCACAGGGCTAGTGCATTTCTGTGGCCAACTAAAGCCCCTATTTTGGGTCCCACTCACACGTATTATCTTGAAGACAACACAACCAGGAGACTGTTCAGTAGAAATAAACATTTTAATTGGCCAGCAACTTACACTTTGCAACATTTTCTGTTTCTGTCTTAGCCACCTGCCTTAACTCCCAGTGATAACTACAAAGAGTCAGAAACCTCAGAAAACTTTTTTTTTCCTTTTATTGAGGCAGGGTCTCATTCTTCCTTCCCAGGCTCAAGATGTAATCCCTCCACTGGGAATACAGGTGCACGCCACCACACCTGGTTAGAAATATTTTAATACCTTTAATTATGACATCTGATTTGGCAGCTAAACTTCTACTAGAAACTTGTAAATGTGTTTTTTCTTGAAATCTGCTTTTTAAGATGATGTACCTATTCCCATCTGCCTGAAGCCTATAAAGCGCAGATTCTTTATTGTCCCAAGGCAGGAGTTTCTTGGAGATTTCTAGATAATGTGCCCTGTATCCAACCCATAACAAATCACTACACAGAAGAGAGGGACTAAACAGAAATGAGAATCCCAAACAAGCAGGTTTCAGGTAGAACTCTGAAGTCATTTCTCGTTCTTCACCAAAGGAGCCCAGGGGCCTGGTTCCTCACAGCAGTCTCCACAAGCTATCCCACTACCACAGAGAGAGGCATTAATTACCACAAGTCAGCTACAACTCTGCAGATAAACATTCGCGACATACTTTGAAGGATTAATATGAGGGTTACTGATAATATATGGAAAGAACATGATACACAGCAGAAACTTTTAAAGTGGTGGCTGTTTAATTTTTTAGTGCTGTACTCCGGTCACTCAAAGTCCCACCCACACTCCAGGAGATACAAGAGGATAATGGAAAAGGCAAGGGCTCTGGAGGCAGAAAAATCTGGTTTGCCATTTCAAGTAAGCTGCTTCCATCTCTCTGAACCCCCTCCTTGTCCTGGGGTTGACGTTGAAATGTCTGTTTTGTGGGATCGATATAGGGCATAAAAACCTATCTAGGCATTTGGCACACAGTACCTGATAAATCACACCTATTATTATTGTTATTATTATAACTATTAATAACCAGGCCTGGAAATATCTCTATGTAGACTCCTCTTCTACTGTAAAAACCAAACTGATATAAGAGATTGCCAAAATAAATTTCTTCTAATATAACCCTTGCTCTTTCCCCAAAAATATTATTTTAAAATGAGAATAGACAGAAACAGTTCTAATTCTTAAATAGGACCATTTCATGTCAAACATCTACTAAGTACCCAGAAAATAACTGCTGCTCACCAGCTTCACAAAATAGGCCAAGAAAAAGAATTCAAGAGAGTGGGGTCAGGCGCTATTTATTCAAAATGGGCAAGAGGGATAATTTTGGTGCTTCTAACCGGGAAATTCACGTCTCCCTTAAGTCCCTCACTGGTTTGAAATGGCAAACCAGTCCCTCTTCCCTTCAAGAAGAGAAGAGAGAAGAAATTTAACTGACAGGATGGTAACCTATGAAAGATTATTAACATCTTAATTCGAATGCAAATGAACTCTTTTTATTCTCTTCTCAGAGCAACCCCAAGTCCTTCTCTCCCATCCCAGGCTCCAGGATTAGTTTCCTAATTAGTTTGTCTGTAACAAATAACCATAATTTGAGGGCTTAAATAAAGAACAGAAATTTTCCTCCCAGTTTGGAAGGCCAGCGGTCTGCTATCCACGATACTGGCAGGCCATGTCCCCTGAAGGCTCCAGAAGAGACCTTCTCCTGCCACTCCCCAGCTTCCAGTAGTTCTAGGTAACCCTTCGGTTCCCTGACAGCCTTCACTGTTCTCAACTTCACACGGCCTTCCTGGCCCTTCTATTAGAAGGCAAGAGCTCTGGAGACACAATTCAGTCACCTGATTTAGGGCCCACTGTAATTCATGTGATCTCCTCTGACTTTACTGCTAGAAAATCCCTATTACAGGGCCATATTCTGAGGTTTAGGTACCAAGAAAGGGGGAAGATCAGCATGATTCAATCCACTGCAACTGCCAGTCAAAATAAACTACACCACCAAACTATAAGGCAGAGGAGAGAAATGACACTTATATCATTACAGAATTACAAAAACTCTAAATTTATACTCCCCAGTAGGTCCCTGACTACTAAATCTGAATTGAAAATGTCATTATTGCCTTTCCCTGATTTATCAGAAATTATGAAACCTTAGGGAATATCCATACTCCCATGATCAAAAGAGCACTAAAACAAAAGACCATTCCATTGGTCCAAAACTCAGCATACTCCATAACAAGTCTAGCATTAAGTTTAGCCGGACATTCCCATCCATTATCACAGCAGAATACCAAAGAGATGAAAAGCTGGGGAGACAATTTCATTTACAAGGAGGTTCATTTAACTATTTGGGGGTGGACAGGGAGCTGTGGGTCATTGAAGACCAAGGTTTCCTTTTTTAAAAGTTATCTTTGTTTATTAATCTAACTCCACCCCAAATTATCCTTTTCAAATAACAACACTGTGCCTACATAAAAGCATTATGTACCAGAATTCTTTTTTTTTTATTCATAGTATTAGTTTAGCTTTATGGAGAAAAAAATACTTGAAATCAGCTTAAAGACTTGTGTACTCCCTCTGCTGGCTCTGAATTTAAATTCTCAATGGCTTCAGTAGCTAAATTACTAATTTCACTAAATATCTAAGACACAAGGAGAAATATGATATGTTTTATACTTACACCTACACACACACACAAACACACACACACACACACAGGTCTTCCCAAAATATACCCTGAAAACCACCAAATGCATTGCATTGAGTTTATTAAAGATTCACCGTAGAAGAAAGCAAATGAGGATACTGTCTTGGAGGAGATGTCACCTCTTGCCCCAGCTTGGTCCCCTTATAAATATGCCACATGATTTCCTGACTCTGCACTCACCTCTCTGCTGCAGGACTAGGGCATCTCTGGATACCTGAAAGGAGCCTCCAGAAAAGAACCCTGCAGGAGTAACAGAATTGCTGGAAGGAGCACAGTCCACCAGAGAAGTCAGTGCGCCTCACTTTACAATGCTATCCCATCACAGTAACTAAGGCACAGTAACTGGGAAAATGACAGATCAGAACCTCAAAAACAGCCCGTGAAAAACTCATGCACTCTAGAAAATCCTAGCCTAAAATATTCTCTAGGAAAGAGTGATACCTCAGAGTCCTCTACAGACACATGTTGGGCTGGCTCTTCCTCCCACTAGAGAGCATCATTTATTCTATCAATGCAGTGCAAGAAGGTCTAAGGCTTCCAACACTCTCAACGGCAAGCAAATATCCCACACTCCATACGTAGCATCAGTTCACTTGTGAGTCACAGAACAAATCCCCTTCCAGGGACACAGTCCCAGGACAGGGCCATCTGCATGGGCTGAGGACACAATGACTCAAAAAGCAGCTCTAAGTATCAGAAACACCTCAAGCTTCTTATTCTGCACTTGGGAACACACGCAAAGCACAGGAAAATGACAGAAGAAACAGGTAGGAGTCACAGGGTGGGCAGAAGAGAGGGGATTGCGAGAGAAGATATTTTTCAGCAAGCTGAACCAAGAGCCCTGATGGAGAATGCAAAAAGGGAAACATGGCCTCTTTGGTGTGAGCCAATCAGAAGAGGGCACGAGGAGAGCGACTGAAGCAAGAACCTGGAAATCTGAGGGTGGACCGAACAGACAGCGAGAGCTGTGAAATTACAGTGGTAACAGTGGGGGTGCCCAGACCTCACAGGGACACACTCTCAACTCCAGCCTGACTAGCGCCAGGACCCCAGTGATTCATGCGGCCCCAGTCTCCTGGTTCACATATAAAATGAAGAAAGGTAGATGATCCTTAACACCTCTTCTGGCCCTGAATTGAAGGCAATAAGCAGTGCACATGAGTCAGCTCCATTGAGGTTTCCCATCTACTCTGAGGCAGACCAATCCCAGACCTGACACCAAGAGGCAGAACCAGGGATTCCCATGTCAGCCCCAGGCAGGGCCACGGGGCTGCTCTAATGTAGATGGCCCTGGAAAAAACCCACACTTCTCTCAAACAGACCCAAGAGTTCCCACATCACAGTGGCCTTGCAACTCTACGGCAAGCTCCAAATGACCTCCAGGGAACTGAAGGCCTCTCCGAAGCATGCCCAGCGCCTGCCTTGTGCCTCTTGCCAGGAACATTTCTGCGGACTGTGAGGCAGTGAGGAAAGCGGAAGTACACATGTGAAAAGGCGGAGAACGGGCAACAACGACAAGTTCACATCCTTGTTATGTGCTGTCTTCCCTGCTGGGACGTGAGCTCCTATGAAGTGCCTCCTGCCACCGCCATCCCCCTGGGGGTGGAAGAAAGCCCCATGCACGGCATGCTTCTGATAACTGCTTGGTGAATGGATAAAACAGGATGTAATGCAAACGAGTACAAAGGTTTTTCTCTTTGCCATCTTGTATTCACTTCCTACATGCCAGCTGTAAAGTCCAATGTTACTAACCTACCTTTAAATGTATGTTCCCCAGCCCCTTGGACAGCACAACAACATGGTTCCCTGGAACCCCTCAATTTGTGAGGCAGGAAAAGGAGAGAAAAGAAGGGTCAGGAATAGGATCAGGTTTGCTCCCCACAAGCAAGACAGGTGAGCAAGAAAGTAAACTCCATTTTCTCTTCAGCCCCAGAAATCTGGAAACTGAGGCAACAGCAATAGACAAGCAAGGCACTCAGAGTACACAGTCCTACGCCGTCTTATCTTTGCATTGTGTCCAGAAGCTTCAGATGGATGGTACCTGCTAATTTTTTTTTTTTGACAATCTAAGTAAATATATCTTTAGTTGATCACGGCCTATTCATTAATTTTTCCAAATAGAAATATGTGGTAGAAGTTTGAAGTAAGACTTACAAGCAGAATACTAAAAAGTTTAATTACAAGACGTTCCTCTATGGTGTCATTTTCTTAAAATAGAACCCTCCTAAAATCTCCTAAAAATAAGCCTGCTATAGTTTCATTTCATTTTCTGAGAAGCAAATAAACACATGAAAACACACACTTAGCTTCTTTTTAAAACAATCTCTCTGCTGCAAGGTCTCACGGATAGAAGGGCCAATTTCTTCACTTCATAGGTCAATGACACAGCTTTCAAAAAGAGGAAAAACAGTCCCCCTAGCGTACTGCTGCTGTAGAAAGAGGAAGTACGTTAGTTGAGAATCACTGACGAGGACAGTACTGCCAGAGGAAATTACAAAACAGCATTTTGGCAACACAGGGAAGCAGAAGACAGATTCTTCCCACTCAACCATAACTGGACCTCTGCTGAGTTACTCCACAGGTGATGGCGGTCAAAATTATAAGCCAGTGGGGAATTATTATGGCGTGGTCACTCTGAGACTAAAAAAATAAATAAATTTAAAACACAGTTGCAGTTAAAATAACATTTCTGGATGCAGTATGGTGAAATAATATGAAAAACAAAAACAGTAAGGACATAATTAAGCAGTACACGGCAGGTAAGCCCTCATCTTTTCGCCTTGGCATGAGCCATCCAAGTACCCGTTCTCACAGGAAAGTTCATGCTCAAACAACCAGCCTCTGCAGCCCCCACCGCCACCTCCACACAGCCTCCACAGGAGCTCACAGCTGCCGAACACAATCTCGCTCTGAACCAAGGGAAACGTAAGTATGTAGGTCTGGACAGAGGGGTAAGTGCTAAACAGGCTTCCTGGTAGACCCTGTAGTCCTTAGAGGTCCCCTCAAAACAAGAGGAACTGAGAGAACTAGCTAGTTCAACTACGGGTGCACTACAAGAAAACTTCATCAGAATAAAAGGAAATGTAACCTCTTCCCCTCATAACCACATCTGATTATTCATTTCTACTTTAATGCCTGAGGTAAGGGAACCTGTGAGATAGCCATCATCGTCACTGGCACAGTTATGTGTCTGACAAATGTACACTGACCAAGGGCTTCCTCTTTTTGTTCAAATGCTCTCTCTCCTGCCACTGTGTTCACTGAACAGCCCTGGGAACCCACCCTGAAAGGCCGTGTGCAGCTACACGAACATGGTACTCCATCCTTCTGATGCAGAAAAAACAAACAAGGCACAGACTGAGATGCAGGTGTTTTTGCAGAAAGCAACCTCTACTTATTTAAGACTCTCAAATTCTTAGTAGATTTTTTTTAAAGTTCAACTTAAAGAAAATAGTGTGATAAAGAACAAAGACTCTGGAAATGCAACTACTAATTACCTTGATACTAACTAGCTGTCTGATCCTAGAAAAATCAGTATCTTCTTGAAGAATAGGTTCTTCTCCTATAAAATAAGAGGGTTAAACTAGACCACCAAACTTCACTCTGATTATACTTTAGGATCACCTAAGAAACCTTGAATAAAACCGCACCTCCACTGCTAAGCCACACACTGGCCCAATGAAATCAGAGTCTCTGGGTATTGGTATTACTCAAAAGCCCTTAGATGACTGTAAGGTGGAAATCAGGGATGACAATCACTGGTCTAAATTTCAGTCTCTGGGACCTCTTTGCTAATTTTTTCATTCTGACATCTCACTGTGGCAATTCTGGCTACATGATCTTATACTTCAACTGCCCAAAAAGCCATAGAAGTAAGGCCTAGCTTCTGCACACATGTCCAGTACATATACGTGATTAGAAGAGGCTAACTTGAATTCTAGACATTTTTAGAAGTTAAATGCATAACTCAGAATAAAAGTACTGTGGTTTAAATGTACACGCACACTTCCAATATGACTAATTCTGACAAGGATCAACTCCTAACCCTGGACATATGGAAATGGGTCACAATTAGCTCCTGACCTCTCCCTTTTCCCTCTTTTCCCACCAACACTAGACCACAAGCACAGGAAGATCTATTAGTCATAAGCAGAATATGAAACCAGTCCCAGTTTCAAAAGGCCCACTTCATCATCAAAGATTTGGAAGTTCCTGCGTGGCTGCATCTTTTGATGAAGGTCATCTGACGAAAACTGGAGCTATACTATATGCCTTTTGTCTTCAACGATTAGTTGCCATGTGACATCCCAAAAATGAAACTGATAAAAATGTTTTAAAGAATAATCCTAAGATGTGTGCCCCATATTAAATTTTCACTATTTTAAATGGTATTTGACTATTTTAAATGACTATTTTTATGGTATTTCATAAGGGTTTTTTTTTTTTTTTGAGACAGGGTCTCGCTTTGTAGTTCAGGCTGGCTCTGAGCTCACTACGTAGCCCAGGCAAGCCTCGAACTCAGCAATCCTCCTGTCTCTGCCTCCCGCCATAAGGTTTTTATCTGAAGAGAAATGAGATAGCAGGGACAGAAATAAAAAGAGAGAGAGGAAAAAAGGATACAACATAAAGCCACCTATGACTAAATCCAGTATCTCTATAGCAAATACAGCAAGCTACAGTAAGTAAATACAACCCAAACTCACTTCTGGCCATTTCTAGTACCACCACTCTCTCACACCGGTTTAAAAATGTCGAAGTCATTACTCTTATTTTAACTTACAAACACAATAGTAAGAAGCATTACTTGCAATTCAATTACTTTTGTAATGACTTTAAAATCTTAGAAAGGTGGAAACTTTCTTCATTAACTTTTTAAGTTAAAAATAAATTTTTAACTAACAGGTTTCTTACAACATATTCAAACATGCAGGACTTAATTTGAAGTGTAAGAAATTTGTAAAACATTGCAAATCTATCTTCTCAGATCCTGGAAGAGTAAACCCTGCCAGCCTTTTGGAAAGCCAGTTTTTAAAGTTATCACATGAGCGATTCTTTGACAGGAAACTCTTATCCTTTCTGCAAACAGCCTTCAGATCACACAACTGACATCCCCTTGTAAAGCAGTAAAATTAGCCTAACTATATAAGACTCATAATGTCAGCATTTGTCTCATTTAAAAATGGGACATATCTGCGGCATTAACATCAAAGCACATCATTAAAGTATCTAAGTAAGAACTCTCTGGTACCAGCTGTGAAAAAAACAAAAAACCCAGGCACTCTGTTTGCAAGAGTTTCCTGAAAGCAAATTAAAATATTTCCTACTCTAAATTCTTTAGCTTTTTCATTTACAAGCTCTTCTCAAGGACCTCAATTCCACTCTCCAATAAGATCAGAGTTCTTATACAACTAGGCAGCCTGGAACCCAGGAAGACACAGCTTTTGGATGAAGATTAAGGAAGGGACAGAAGGAGGAAGCAACTACCTCTTTTATTTAAACAGAAAAAACCAAAATTGCAAATAAGAGTGATAAGAGATTTCCAATTATGCAGGATTCCCAGGACTCGAATCTGCCAGATTTTGACACACATATCTGGGGGAGGGGGCAGGAACCAGGAAGGTGCCCAGGAAGGGGTAGCTGACTATCAACTGCCCAGCAGGAGCAAAGGGGTTAATTTCTTTGGATGCCAAACTGCAGGAAGTTGTTACATCACAAGCCTTTCTACACCTCTTTCCCTACCACGTGTCCGGTGCCCCAAGAGGGCAAAAAGGAACAGTACAGAATCTCCAGGTTCTTCTGAAGGTAGAAACCATTTGGCCCAGCCCTGCCATCAAACCTCCCTCTCTCCTTAGAGTTCATTTGAGTGCAGGCCCAGTCCCCTCCCCCCCCACACACACACACCTAACACTCGAATAGTGCCAGAGTCCAAGCCAGGGAGGGAGCAGCAGGTGCCGCCAGTCTACATTTAGGTGGCAAGACCGGTCCCAAAACATGCCAGAGGTCACTGGACGACACCTCTGTGGAGTAAAGTTGTCGGAACCAGGGCGGAGGAGCCAGGCGGCAAAGGTTTGCAATCATTACTTTCTCTACTAGAATCACCGTGCCTGTGGGGTTGACACTCAGAATCCGAATGCCAGGATCCAAGGGTTGTCGTTCATCCAGCACCATGTTCCTGAGACCCACTGGAAGCCACATCCAACCCCTCCTCTGGTAAGGCGTGCCAAACGGCCCCCACGCATCCACCATAGTGAAGTCTATTCCAAAGTTCACCACGGACCTACCGCCTGGCCGCTGTCCCAGTAATTCAGCAAACGCATTGCCCATCCGTTTGTCCTTCACTCCTCAGTGTCCCTTGGCCCCCGCAATTGATCTTGCCTGAAGCTTCCCCGGGAGGCTCCTTCCCTACCCCAAGCCTGTCCCCAGGTTACCCTCCCCCAAGGGTCAAAGAGAGGCCCCTCCGCTAAAAGCACCACAGGGAGGTGCCCCTGACAGCCCAGTCCCCCGAGACCGCCTGCGTGGTGGCTCCGACAGACCCCGGGGCGCACCTCCGCGGCGCAGGAGGCCTGGCGAGTCCGGCGGCCAGCCCAGAGTGGGTACGCACCTTCCAGCCCGCAGAACTGTTGCTGTCCCCTTTATCTTTGAAGTAGGGCACACAGCGCACCATCCACTCATAGATCTGGGACAGAGTAAGCCGCTTGTCCGGAGAGCTCTCGATGGCGCGGGTGATCAGGTCGGCATACGACAGGTTTCCCCAGGCGTTCCGTCGAGAAGAGCACTTCCGAGGCTGCCCGGAGCTCCCAGCTGCCCCGGGCTGCGGCGGCGGCAGTGGCTGCTGAGGAGGCAGCGACGTCTGCGTCCCCCCGCTCAGCGCGGCCACCGCGGGAGCTGAGCCGGACCCGAGGTCCTGGCCCCCAGGAGACAGCAGCCGGGCCGAGTCCTCCAGGTGCAGCCCAGAGCCCAGGGTGCCGCTCCCGCCACCGCCGATCGCCATGGCCGAGTTGGTCCGTCCGCCGCTGTCTTCATCGTCTTCATCGTCCTCTTCCTCCGGGATCATGGAGTCGGCGGTCGTCTCCCCCGAGGGCTTAGCCGGGCTGGCCTGGAGCTCTGGCCTCTGCAAGGGCCACGTACAAGAGCGCGGGCGGCTCTGGGGCTCGAACTCGGGGTCCACCTCCACTTCGAGAGGAGAGAGCGGGATCGGGGAGGCTGATGCCTCTGCCATCTTCGCCGCCAGCCCACCCGCGGATCAGGCTCTTGCGCTCTCCTCTCGCGCCCGGGCGGGGTGCGGCGGGGGAGGGACCGGGGGCGCCGCGAGACTCAGGCTCCCGGGCGCCGCTGCTGTTGCTGCCGCCGCCTGGGGAAGTGCGAGAGGAAAGCGGGAGAGTTGATTATCCCGGGCTACAGCCCAGTACTCGGCGAACCCTCGCCCGCCGCCGCAGCCCCGAGACCGCACCGCACCCGCCTCCCAGGAACAGACCTGGGGACGTGCGTCCCGCGAACCTGGCGCAGCAGACACCGCCCCCTGGCCGGGCCGCCTGGGAGACGCGAGCGAATCGACGGCCGCGCGCGGGGCAGCCCCCTCCCCCGCCGCCACCCGCTCTGCAGGTCTCTCCCCGGCTAGGTGGCGGGCGGGGGGAGGGGCGGCCGCGCCTTTAAAGTGGGCAGCGGCGGCGCTGGTGCAGCCGAGCCGCGGTCTCGGGCGTGCGTTTGTTTATGTTTCGCTCCAGCCCGCGCAAGTGCCTAACGCGGCGCTGCCGCCAAAGTCTGTGGCGTCCGCGCGCTCTTCAGCCCCTCCCCGGCCTGCCGCCTCCACGACCCTCCAGCCGAGTGGCCCGGGCACCCCCTTCTCCCTTCTCTGCCCGCGGGCTGAGTCTGGGCGCAGACTGGCCCCCGTCACTTCCAGGAAAAGAGAAGGAAAGAAGGGGGCAGGCGGCCCGGCGGGTGTTTGTAAAGGGTCGAGCCCTGCAGGAATGGCCACTCGGGGGCTTGTGTGGTTTATCTTCTCGCGGACGCCGCGCCCTCCGCCCCTTTCCAGCCCGGAACGGGGGGGGCGGGGTGGGAGCAAGTCGGAACATAAATCTTCCAACAGGTCGGGAAGCGCCAAATCTCCCGTGCTGCCAGAAAACCCGGACAGCACGTTCATCACCTCCTCGCTCCCGCTGCTGCCATCTTGACAGTTTCCCCCTTCCCTCAAGTCCTTTAAAAACACCAGCGGGAGGGAACGGGGCGCGCACACCCAGTCACGGGGAGGGACGAGGAACGCGCCTGGCCCAGCTCGGAAGCAGATCCGGAGTCACTGGGAAGGCAGCCGCCCCGCAACACCGCTCCGGCGCCTACCTCGAATCCTTCCCTTCAGGGACGAGGCGGGAGGACGCACAATCGCGCGCGGGCCCTGAGCACGGCGAGGAGAGGGCGCGCGACCCTGGCGAAGGAGAGGCGCTCGGGCCGCCGCCGCAGCCCGCCCGAGGAACCGCCTGTCAGCCTGCGCGCCGCCGCCTTCCACATTCCTCCTCCTCCCTTGCACGAGCAGGGCGGCCGCCGCAGAAGCACAAAGTTATAGACACACGCAGAGAGCGTCAACCTAGGCTGACGGCGAGCGGGCGGGTCCCCGCCCAGGGGGAGGGCTGGGGCGGGGGCCGGGGTGCTGCCGTGCGTGCGTGTGTGAGGGCGCGTGTGTGCTCGCGCGCGCCTGCGCGGCCGGCTCCGCGGGGCTGCGGGCAGGGGTGTCCGGGCGCGCGGCGGGCCGAGGTTCCGTGGGCCCCTCCCCCACTCCTCCCCAGCGGGAGCCTCTCCCACCACAAAGCGCCGCGCTGTCCCGGGAGAGCGCACACGCGCCGCCGCGGGATTCTGGGCGGGCGCCTGGCACCCGGGTCTCGGCCTGCGCTCACGCCCGCCGGACTCGGCCCGCCTTGGTGTCCGATTGCCCATTAGAACCTGACACCAGGTAACACCGGAGATAAGATGCTGACCGCAGATGCCCAGGGTTGCTCGGCGTGGAAACACTGGCTGGCGTAGAGGTTGGTGCCTGCAGGACTTTGATAAACTGATGACCTCAGATTGGATCGGGCACCAAAAGGTGTGCACTGAGTTCCTTACCTTCGATGTGTTACGCTTTTCGTGGATTTCACAGCAAACTAGAGAAAAGTGGAACTCCGGAAGAAAGCACCCTAAACGTAAGAGTAAATCCTGAGCAACTGAAAGTGTAAAACAATTTTACTCTCGTTTGTAAATATCAGCAAGACGGCTAACTGTGCAGTTCTGGCGTCTTAGAGAAGAAACGGCCCCTCTTCCGTTTAGACAAGAACAGGAGCATCTTCAAAAGTCCTTATCCCACTCTTCGTGCCCTGTATCGTTCATTTGTAGCTTTAAAATGCACCAAATGCGACGTGCACAGCCAAAGACTCTCCATTTGGCTAATGTCTTTTTTAGATTGTTTTTGGTTTTGTTTTTGTTTTAAGAACTGCCTAAGTCCCTGGAGACCTGTCAGTCTAGAAGGGAGCCTCAAGACAAGTCCACACAAAAAGGTCCGAGAGCGGACCGTCCGCTGAAGCCCGCCCACCGCGCCGGCTCCAGCTCCGGGCTTTGCGCAGGGCCCGTCACTCAAGTGACGCACGACCACGCCCCTGCACCAAGCTAGTTCGACGCGTACAAACAGATGATGTCATCGTCTCCACGCGCGCGTGACCCCGATCTCGGCTCTGCGTCGCCATTCGCTGCGCCGCTTACCCGTCAAGCCACGCAGCTCGCTGACTGGCCGCGGCCGCAGGTCGCTGGGCCCCAGACGCCCCTCTCCGCCCCCCGCGCCCGCCCCCCAGCAAATAATAAACAATCGAGTACAATCTGAAGGAGGGGAAAGGATCGGGGTGGGGGGGTGGGGAGAAGGGGTGCTCTCGAAGGCAGTCCCCGCGCCCTGACGCGGGAGGATCGCACGGGTGGGCAGAGGGGGCAGAGGCGCGAGAGCTGAGCGTTCCCGAGGTGGCGGGTCCCTCAGCTGTGAGGAAACTTGCAGAGCCCCGGGCGGGCGCTAGGGCCGGGGAGCCGGGAAGCCCAACCGGGGGCGGGGCCTGGGCCGCTCCGCGCGGGGGGCGGGGCCGGGCGGCACGTGCGGGAGGAGGGCGGGCGCGCGGGCGTGCGGCTTGGGTTGGGCTGGCCGCGGCGCGCGGCCGCGGCGCGCGCGCTTGTTTACCAGCGCACGTGGGTGTTATTTTTAAATGGAATGTGGGGCTGGCGGCCCGGACGAGTGGCGGGCGCGTGGGGCCGCCCGCGTTAGCTAGGGGACGCGGCGCAGTCCCGCCACGATCTCTCTAGGAGCCAGCGAGGCAGTTCCGGTGCGCGGTGCCGGCAGGGCGGGCGCTGCGAGCCGCGGAGCCTGACTGCCCGGCCCGCCGTGCGGCTGACGGTCCCGGCCGCAAAACGCCGTCTTTGCGCCGGGGATCGGCTCCTGAATTCACGCTCGGGGAACAAAGCTTCCCTGTCTGCCTGGAGGCTGCGCTAGGCTCGGCCCCACGCCCGCAGTTCCGAAGCAGATCTCAGGCCCACTGCTCGCGAGGTGGACTCCCGGAACCCTACGCGTCCGTGCCTTTGCTCTCCTGCTCCGATGGCCTCCCGCCCACGCAGGCGCTCCTGTCTCGGCGCACAGCTCTGTCCTAGCCTGAACGCGCCTCCGCTACTTCGGATTGTCTTTGGAAAAGGAAACCTGGGACCAGGCTTGGCTTTCTGGGACTGCGCCTCCATCCGCGGAGCCTCTTCGGCCTTTCTGGGCCTACTTCGTTGAGGACCCTTTGATTTGGGTTGACGGTGGCAGTGTGAGACGGTGCCAAGGCCACAGGCCGGAGTGCTGTGGCAGTAGGATATTATGGGATCGTTCCCCAGAGGCTGCAGTTCAGCTTTCCCCCAACACCTAGGAGGCTAGATTATCTTCCTTTTGCACCGTATGAGGCAGAAAATCCAAAGAATTTTCACTGGGTGGTTTTAAATGCGTAGACTACACTATAAAAGAAATCCACTCTATTCTTCTGTAAACCGAAGCAGTTCTTTGTTATTAAAGTGCAGACCTGGAGAAGTAGAAAGAATGTGTTTACACTGGCTGGGCTCTCGGCCATTAGATTCTGGCTATAAACATGTTGAGTGTTCATTTACAGAATGCATATCCCAAGGGCAATCCGAAAAAATGGGAGTTAAAATGTTCAGTGGATTCATTGGGAGCCCGTGACCCTCACAGTGAGGAAGGGGACAGGCACACGACAAGGCCATTTGCCTCAAAGACTCGACAGTCTTGGGAACAGTAATATTTCAAGAGTTTGAAAGCAACACAAGAGATCTCACATATGGTGCTAGGCAAGAGTCTAACGGGGTTGGGGATCAAAACACTTGAGACCACAGTGCCTGTAAATATTCTGCTTTGGAAGTGTGGGTCCAAGGAAGGAATTTACCTGTGTCATTCGGGGATGTAGGGGAAGCTTCGAGAACATCAATTCGCAGAATCTCCGAAATCGCTCCCTTTTAGCCTGAAAGTCCCTTGACCTTTGTCTTCTCTTTGTAGGCCTCTTGTCTTTCTTCCTTTTGTCCCACTACCATTTCTGCCTCCAGATTGTTTGGTACAGGGAAAGCTAAGGAAGTTAGGGTTGTTGATTGAGGAAGAAACCAACCCAGGGGTTGACACTCTGGGAGGCAGAGGTAGTGTTACAGGGAAGTTTCTAAAGAATTGGATGAGACAAGCCAATAATGGTGCCAAAAAGGTTATTTGTAAACAGCTATGAGAGGAACCGGCTCTACAGAGTGAACTGGGCTAAAGAAAGAAAGAAAAAAAAAGAGAAAAGGCAAAAATAAAAGTACACACCACTTTGAGGAGCAGTGAGAGCTGCCATGCAAACTCATGGACCATAGCAGCTTTCTTTGATGACTGGTCCTCCCTGCACATCTCCTGGGAGCTGGAGAGAAGTTCTACATCCTACATCCGGGTCTTCAAGTTGCCTGGTAACGTTGTGATTGACAGCTCCTGCTCCTTTCCCAGTTAGTTTTGCCTCAACCTTTCTCCTCTGTAAATAGGAAGATAAGGCCTAGCCCAGCCTGGGCAACTCGGTGACTTAGCCAGACACTCTCTTAAGATAAAAATGTGTAGTTCAGTGCCAAGGCCTTGAGCTCAATCTCGAATAGTACAGAAAGAGACCGGGAGGGAGAATAATGCCAATGTTGCCTTTAAAGTCAAAGTTTAGTCAAAACTTTCTCCACTTTTCATTTATCAATTTTATATCCTATTTCAGGCAGTGATTGCCCATTTCATTTATTAAATTCAATCACTAGAGAACAAAAATTCTTGACCTGAATAAACTGGGTAAATTTGACACTTAAGCACCTAGTTGCAAGGTGTTGGGAGATGCTGGACCTCTTCCTCTGAGGGACCCACGTTCCTCACACCCCCCTAACCCCAGAACCCAGACTACAGGCCCTGAGCACATTGCTTCTCAGCAAATGCTCACTTTCCTCTAAATAGGCTTTTGTATCCATCTCACTAAATACATGACCAGCTGGGAAGAAAGAAGGGTCCCTACATACACGTCTATGGCTGCTTTTCAATCTGCGTCTGACGCCTCATTGTCCCTCTCTCCGCGTCTCCTGTCCTCAGCAAACCAGCCACATGGAAACCATCTGTGTTGAACTCCGTGTACCAGAGCGCATTGTGAGCTTTGGCTCGTCCTCCAGGGCATCATTCCAGACAGGTTTCATCACCACCCTCTCAAGGAGAACCCAGAGTCCTGTCCTGTCCCTTCCTCGTGCCGCCAGCAGGATGAGCAGCCGGGACATCCTCCCCCAGGTCGGAATGGTGGCCATTCTGTGGTTCACTTCCGTGGGCAAGACTGTATATTTTCAGGGGAGGCACGTGAGAGAACAAGAAGATTGTGACTGTTTACCCAAAATGGCATTGGGTAGAAGAATGGTAGAACTCACTGTTTGGACCTATGATACGTTTGTCACTATGTCCCCATATATAACCCCAAACACAACTTGTCCAAAGTTGGTGGCTGTCTGGCCAGCCTGCCCCACAAAGTTGATTTCTGATGCTTGAAAGATAGTTTGTTACCAAACTAAAAAAGGTGGTGATTTCACCTCCAATCTAGCTGTATCATTCTCAGAAAATTAGAAGAGTGGTAATGCTGACAGTGCAGCACACAGGGCCACAGTGAGCAGGCGTGGGCCTCCTCTGTGCCTGTGTGCTCAGCCTTCCCTGGCCTGTGCCTCCTGCCCATCTCTGGGCATTGATGCAGCCACCCTTACGCGTCTATGGTCCACTGTGATGCCACAGTTGGCACACTCCAATTCACAACCCAACTGTGCACCGTGTGTGTGCATGCCCACTGTAGCGAGCAGCTAATGCCAACAAGCAAGCAAGCAGGACCCCCACGCCCATCACTTGTGCTTTCTGACAGCCAATTGTTAACATACTGCTACCTCTTCTCCCCTCAAGGACTGTCCTACCTTTTGAGGAGGAAGATTCCTTCTGAATAAAAGTGAGGGCCTACAGGAGCATTCGGGAAATTATTTAGTTCATCTCCACTTAGCAAGAGATCATGTATGGTTACTTTGTTTTAAAAGTACTTCAAATTAATGTGGAAGAAACCTCTTGATGAAAGATTTACCTCAATGGTTCCAGCACCTGCCTAGCAAACAAAACTCCCTGGTTCAATCCCCAGTAATGACATACAACAGTACCGAGTGTGGTGACTCACACCCACCAGCAATCACACCACACACCACAATGCTGGGCATGGTGGCTCACGCCTGTCATCCCAGCACTAGGGAGGCAGAGGCAGGAGGATTGCTAGTTCGAGGCTTCCCTGGGCTACGTAGTGAGCTGAGGGCCACCCTGAACTACAAAGCGAGACCCTGTCTCAAAAAACAAAAAAAATAAAATAAAATAAAAGAACAACAACAAAGAAAAAATAGAAAACTCAACCTAGATAAGACTTTTTTAAAAATTTGTAATGAATCATTGGAGCGGCAAGAAAACTCCAGAGACCAAAAATAAAGCTAAGGCAGTGTAAAGCCTGTAATCCCAGCACTTGGGAGGCTGAAACAGAAAGATCACTATGAGTTTGAGGCCAGCCTAGGCTACATAGTGAGTTACATAGCCGAACTCTGTCTCAAAAAACCTGTAAAATACAGCTACAGTGAGACCCCTGGAAAGCCAGCAAGCTTCTTGCCACTCTGCCAAGCAAAGGGACCTAAGCTTACTTCATCCACCCTATAGGATCTATGAAACAGGAGAAAACTCCTCAGCCCCATGTGAGATCAGGAGAATAAGGCCCTTTCCCATCAAGCCAAGAATTCCCTAGGGCCAAGGTAAAGAGGAATATGAAGTTGACTTGCTTTGCCAAAGAGGACTCCAGAAAATGTGCCTGTTTGGATGCTGGTGCTGGATGCCAGGGCATGGAAAGGTTCTCTGAGGATTCAAGGTGTGGCCTGCACGTAAGACCGTGACCCAAAGGCAGGGTGCACGGAATGATAAAAACGACCCGCACGCCAGCATATGGTACTCTCAGCAGCTATCAGAAACAAACCAAACCCTCTCTCCCCTAGCGTATCCTGAACCTAGGTCCAAAGAATTCTCACAGATAAAATGTCAAGAACAAAAACTCACCATTGGAAAACACAAAAGAGATCAGGGAGCCTTGCTCGGCGGAGGAACAGAACCGCCAGGAGAGGTGGACACACGGCACGGGGACTGGAACCCGCAGACACAGATGGTCAGTGTGCTTACTACATTGAAAGGATTTTTTTTTTGAATAAAAGTTTGCAAACAGAAGAAAGGAATGTGACTTGGGATTTACTGCGGCTATTCCTAACTACATTTCCTTCCCACAGTGACAACGGGACAGTCACTTCCCTGAGGGGCATGTCACCTGTGATCCTCCAGGACACTCTCTCCTGCCCAGGCAGCCCCATGGCCTCTCCCCTGGGGCAGCGGCAGGGGCAGTGCCAGGCTGCTCCCTTCCATGCTAGGCAGCCTGCTCCCTGCCGGCCTTGGAGGGTAGACCCCACTTCTGGTTTACATCTGTTTACCACTTCCTTCTGAGGTATGCAAGGGCGGAGGACAGATTTCTAGATAGAGCTGCTATCTAGGTTTCGGTGTGCTGGGAAAGCCAAGGCAGATGGTTGCTCCAGGCGCTTTCCGCCTCAGGTTTGCCTGGGCCCGGCCTGCAGCCCAAAGGCCGTCCTGAAGGCAGCGCCCTGAGCGGGACTGCGGCTGTCGTGCTGGGCGGGGCGTGGGCCTGGGCAGGTCTGAGCAGTGAGGTGACCTTCCGGGATCCCCAACTCTGTGCCGGGCAGTGCCAACGTCAAAGGGAGCTGAGGTTCTAAGGTCAGAGAGCGGGACCCTCTCTCCCCAGGCCGGCTGCAACGCTCAGTAAAGCGACACTCTTCTGTCCCTTCCGTTGCCTCCTCCCCTTCCTCTGTTTCCCTCCTCTCATCTTCAGCTGCTGAGCCCGGGGCACCTCAGGGAGTGGGCACCTTTTCAAGGCCCTCTCGGTGCACCACAGGTGCCAAGGTCAAGTCTGTGTAGGCCCTTTTGTAAATACGAGACGGCAGGCTTCTCAAGCAAAGAGACGTGTCTGAGCTGTTTTCCTTCCTGGGCTTCTTGAGATGAAAAACAGTATTTCACTCACCCATATGTCACTATATTGGAACGGTATTTAGACAGTGTAACAAATATTTATCATTATGAATTCCTGTTCTACCAATGCATAGTAAAGTAGAGCTGTAATCTGAGGCGATACCTGGGCACCTTTGGGCATTACAAGGGGTCTCTCATACCCAGGAAGGTTGGGCAAAATAATCCCTTGGATATTTTTATCTGACTGCCAGTTATCCCCACTCCTACAGTCCCAGATTTCTCTGGGAGTGAGGCTAAGAAAAACACCGACACTTTCTCTTCAGCAAAGAAATTCTGCCTTAGTGGATGAGGCCTTGCCCTGGTCCTCGCATTTCTGCTGCCTCGGCCCTGTTACCGCTCTCACAGGAAAGAGCTTGGAGGATACCTATCCCCTCGTAAAGACAGGAACTAACTGACAAGGTTCTTAACATTTATTCTGACTTTTATACCAGCACCTCCTCCCTTTGTTCTAATCTCACATAATTTTTAAAAACTGAATACTTGCTAAAAAATGAATCACCTCAGGGAGGAGATCGAAGGTTGGAACTCTGCTGAAGAGACTTTTTTTTTTTTTTTTTTAGAATGGTTTTGGGAGGTGGCCCTGGGCCGTCTGAGGCCTCAGTCAGTACTGGCACTGCTGTCTCGCCGAGGGGAACCCGACGAGTGACCAGCGTGGGCTGGTTTACTTCTTACTCCAGCCAGATCCTGCAGGGGCCGCCAGGCTGCCGGCCAGGGGCTGGGTGGAGCACTTGCCCGCCGAATCCTCCTCCTCTGGCTTCCAGAGCACGCCCGCCGCCTCCCTGAATCCCATGGATTTGCTCCGTGCAGAAGGCACAGCTTCACTTTGACTCCGAGTTCATTTGAACCCCATCCCGCCCATTTCAGAAGACGGCCGCTGACACAGCTTGTGTTTTAAGCCAAGTTTTCGAGGTCGGTTGCCCAAGAGCCGGTCTGAGACCACATCACGGCCGCGTGTGGAGCCCCAGGTCCTTGCGAAAGCTCCTTCCCAGGCCCGAGCCCTCTGCTGCCTTCGCCAGTGCTTTCTCCCCGGAAGAAGCATCGCGCAGAGCGCACTTTGACCTCCCAGCCCGAAGTGTGAGACGGGGGTGGGGTGCGAATGGGAGACGTCTGGTGAGCTCTGAAGAGGAACCTCCCGATTAAGAGGAAGACATGCAGCCGGCTGGGGTGGTGCAGCACCGAATGGCAGCGCTCTGAGAGGCTGAGGCAGGGGGAGCGGACTTTGGAGTCGCTTAGTAAGAAGCTGAAAGAGGGCTAAAAGAAAAAATGTGATGGTAATTTTAAAAGGGGAAACAAAGCTTACGTGTTTGGGGGGAGGATTGTAGGGTGGGTACGGGAATGGGAAAAAATGAGAATTAAATCGTGTCATATATACTGGTACAAATTCCCAATATTGAGTGTGATCATGATTTGTATGTACAGTGCACCAATAAAGATAAAAAATTTTAATCGCTTCTCGGCCTTTTGGCTAAGATCAAGTGAAGATAAAAATTTTTAAAAGAAAGAAAAGAGGAAAAGGGGCTGGAGATGTAGTCAACTGAAACCCGGGTTCAGCCCCTACAGAAACAACCCTCCAGCCGCCCCATTACGGCTCTTCTTACAGCTACGGTACCAGCAAGAACAAGGGCACTCGTGAGCGAGCACGAAGGTTCCCCCGAGCACGGAGCCACACCGGCTGGCCGGCTGGCCACAGGCGGCCCCTGCAGCAGCTCCTAGTGCGATGAGACGCCTCCGAAACACGGGCTCCCTCAGCCGGCTCAGAAGAGGCTGAAGTTCATCGCGGGCCCGGAAGAGCTGGCCTCTCGCTTCTGCGGGGTGACGGGAAAGTCCCTTCCGATCAGAACGAAGCCTGCGTGTGGGTTGCAGGTCTGGCATCGCCCTGGTGTCCAGACGGGAGAGCAAAGCCGAGGGTCAGCTCCCCAGGAGAGTGCTACGTAGTGGGAAGGTCCTCTGTGTGCGTGCGTGCGTGCGTGCGTGTGTGTGTGTGTGTGTGTGAGACAGTGTCTCACTAAATTGCTAGGCAGAACTCGAACTTGGCATCTTCCTGCCTCAGCCTTAGAGAGTGCTGGGATGATAGAGGTGCACCACCGCATCTGGCTGAAAAACACCTTCCATCTGCAGCGCTCCTGGTTATACGCTGTTTTCATCTCTTAATTGGTTTATCATGAAGTAGGAGATGACAGAATCCCAAGTTTGTGGGAGCAGGAAAGGCAGAGGGACTGGGAAAGCAGCCACAGTCTCTTCTGAATGGTCCCTTTTGCTCTTGAACGTCACAGCCCCGACCCGCTCTTGCTGGCCCCTCTTACTGTTGTATAGGGAACTCCAGGGGGAAAAAATTCTCTTGCATAGTAAGCTGCCCGGGAGAGCAAACCGGTTGGTCATGGGCTGGCCGGTTGCAGTTTCTTTTGCTAGAACAGGACTTCCGGCAGAGCCCCGAAGAGGAGGTCTTTGCCTGCATTTGCTGATCTCCTTCTGCCACCTGGTGGCGAGAACTGGGCGTGCAGGCCAATTCCAACCCTCTTTTTTTTCCCCCACATTCCCGGATCCTGGAAGTTTGATGGAAGAGAGGGAGGGGCAGGGAGAACGTGGGAGGAATGGGTGAGGAGAAGAGGGCAAAGAGGATAGAAAATGTGAAGCACCAGTGCTGTGGCTTTCCTAGTGTTTTTTTTTTTGGGGGGGGGGCTCTTACACTCAGTTCAACTGTGTGTCCGTGCCACAGTGGCTTAGTTCCATCTGCGTTCTGTGAAGCTAGGTGTAGTGTGTCCCATGCCTGTAATCCTAGCACTAGCACTTAGGAGGCTGAGGCAGGACGATCGCCTTGAGTTTAAGGCCAGCCTGTGCTCACCGTGAAACCTGTCTTTATAAAGAAAACAAGCAACAATATTAAACAACACCAACAACAAACCTGTGTGCGCAGGTGCCTATTGGATGTTGGCCATTGTGCTGAGGGTTGGACTGCGGAATGGGTCTTCAAAAGATCCGTCCCCCGCAGCTCTCTGTCCCTTGCAGAATGTACTTTATTATCACCCCCTTCTCTGCCTGTGAGTTTGTTCCGTTGCTCGCCTTTAGGCGCCCTAGGAAGTGAAGGCACCTGGGGTTCCTTAAATCAAGTGTCGTTTCTCTTTCGGATGTAATTTCTAACACTAGGCTTTTGATCTGCGTGTCGGCTCACGTAAGGAGTAACAGAGCTCGTCCCCGTGATCCTCACCGGGCTCCCGACGGCTCCCGTGCTAATAACCCCGCTGGACACTGCCCTTTGAACTGTGGAGATACAGCGCGTCCCTCAGGACGAGGGCGGCCTAGGCCTGCTGTACCACCGGCTTCCCTCTGCCAGTCATTTCTGCACCTCTGGACGCTTTGCACTTGAAGAACGTAAACAGAACTTTACAGTACGAAATTGGGAGAGTGGCTTTTCCCTCTGGGGAAGAAGATTGGGCAGATTCTCTGGAGACTCGGCCCACCTTGTGTGAGCCGGAAATTTGTCCCCTTTCCTTGCGGGGTCCTACTCCCCAGCATGGACACTACCGCTGGCAATGGACGCTCCCCGGTTGTTTGCAAGACTTGGTTGTCACATGCAAAGCTTCTGCGAACACCGGTACATACATTTTTGGGTGAGGACAAGTTTTCTTTAGCATAGATCCCAGGAGTCCGGTTGCTGGTGCTTGTGTTTAGTTGGTAAAGTCTCTGAGGAGCGAGTGACCGACACTGGGATTCCCACCGAGGGGCTTCTTGGATCAGCCCCAGAAGCCAGAGTTTTTCGTTGCTTTAGCCATTCTGCTCCACGCGTAGTGACGCCTGCTTGTGATTTTTAACTTGTGTTTCCCTCCTCGAGAGGTTGAACATCTTTCCATGTGTTTGTCTCTGTAGGTCTTCTTCGGAGAAATGTCTACGGATTTATTTTTCATTTTTCTAATTAGACTGGGCTTTTTACTGATAAGTCTGGAGAGCTTTTTAAAGACGATTTTGAGACTAGTAGAGATCTAGGATGTTGGGTATATGATCTACAGGCATTTCTTTCCAGTCTACAACTCATCTTTCCATCATCCTCTTTCACAGAACAAGTTTTTCATTTGGAAATTCAATTTTTTTTTGTTTTTTTGGGTTTTTTTTTTTTGAGACAGGGTCTTGCTTTGTAGTTCAGGCTGGCCCTAAGCTCACTATGTAGCCCAGGCAAGCCTGGAATTCAGCAATCCTCCTGCCTCTGCCTCCCGAGTGCTGGGATTACAGGTGTGAGCCACCACACTTGGCACTGTGGTATGTGGTATTGATGGCTGGTGGGTGTGAGTCACCACGCCCAGCATTGTATATGGTTACCGGGGATTGAACTCAGGACCTTGTGCTTGCGAGGCAGGCGCCAGAACCACTGAGCTAACCCTCCGGCCCGGAAATTCAATTTATTAATGGTACATTTTATGGATTGCATTTAAGATATCAAGACTATGAACTTTTGCCCAGTCCTAGACACAGTGAATAGTCTGTTTTTCATAACCTTACATTTTACGTTACATCCCTGATTAATTTTGGCTACAAATTTGGATGAAGTGTGAGTTTGAGGATGAGAGTTGTCTTTCTGGCTCTACTCCTGGTCACGCTCCACCTTGCCTGTTGGAAGGCCTGTCCTCCCTCTTCTGCCGCATCACAGCCCTCTGGGGGAGGCGGCTCTGCTGGCGTGGGCTCCTTCTCGTTTCTCGGTCTGTTCCATGCATCTTGGTGACTATCCTGGCACCAAAACCTTAATTATTGCAGGTCTAGAATAATTCTACCCACTATATTCTCACCACTTACTATGGCT